>NMXI01000004.1:579152-726513 GCA_002851675.1 Verticillium nubilum | reverse complement strand
AAAAAAAAAAAAAAAAAAAAAAAAAAAAAGGAAGAAAAAAGAAAAACGGATGCGAACCTCGTCTTCCGTCTTCTGCGACGCTCCTCCCAGATGGTGATCGTCCAGCCTACCTTAACGAGCATTATGCCAGTGCACAGCAGTATGATGAAAATGTACAAAATGGCATGAAACGCGCCAAACGGCCTGTTTCCGAGAGAGACGGGCGCAAAGAAGAACCCGGCCTGCTTCGCAGAGCACTCATTCCCAGGAATGTATTCCGTCCATATCCACGTCCCAAAACCCGCGAGCGCAAGCAGCAGCGAAAAGTCCAACCCTTTGAGCGCCGGGCTCCTCGTCTCTCGCGACCACCTCAGGGGATCCCACCGCGCATGACAACATGTCACTGCCTTCCAGAGCCACAGCGGCGCCAGCGGCAGGTAGAGGCCCGTGACAAGCAGCAGAATGACGTACACGTCCACCGGCGCCAGGTTCGACATGCTTAGCTGGACGACGAGCCCCATGAGGGCAGCGGCGGAGAGGAGGAGGCCGAGTAGGCGGATGTCGCGCATGTAGGCGATCTCGATGTATTCCGCTGCCATGGCGCCGAACCACTGGAGGTAGAAGGAAAGCCGGATGCCGAGGCCGTAGAGGTTCGGGCGGCCGATAGGGTGACAGGGTGACATGACGGTACGGACTCGAGGGGCGGATGTGACATTCCCAGACGGCAGAGATTGAGGTTCTTTGCGGCACGAGGGGACGGGGGCCACACTTGTAGACACCCGGGTTCCCGTCTTTGTACCATAGAAGAAGTCAACTTGCTTCCCCACGCGTGGATGTGGTGGGAAACGTGGACGCTGCCAGCGAGGTCTGACACGCATTGGTGATGTGTGCAACTTCGAGGCTGTTGCTGCCTTGTCCATTGGCCATGTATTGTGGCACGAGACGATGAGGTCTGAACTGTGTAGCTTTGCGCTTGAAATCTATTGGGCATGACGAACGAGCAAGTTCTCGTGATAGGTTCTAGAATCCTGATGTTCTCCATGAGAAGAGGACAGGAGGACGATGCATGCGTGTGGCCGTTGAGAACCGACTCTTGGGCTGCCACGCGACACGCCGACAGCGATGGGTGCATGTTGTGGCCAGCCACTCAACCGTGCGAGGGGTTAGGATTTCTATTACAACCCGATCGATGTCTGGCAAGGTGCGACATCATATTCGATGTTGAGAACCACGGCTATGTGTTTCGACGGTGAAGACGTTCACAGGAACAACTACAGCGGCCTTGTAGTGTGGTTAGATGGCGATACTACTTCGATCTCGGCACACGTACAATCAAGACTTGAGGAACGTGACTGATAGAGCTCATACCATCACAACTTGAGTGGACGTTGGAAAAAGCAAGTCTTTGTGCTTCCAGTCTCAAGGCCGAGGCATCGGATCTCGCAGTATGGCTCTTTCGACCATTGGTGTTGGGATCTTGAAAGTATTACGAGACACTGCTGAAGTTGTGTATGCTTCCTCTCTCTCCCTGATTTCGAGGGAGCGAGGCATAGTATCAGGGACCTGCGTGTATCGGATCTGTATGCTCCGTATCTACTGAGTCAAAGTGTGTCAGCCAATAATACCTTTCGCAAAAATCATGCCACTTCGGCTGGGCGTGACGATATTCCAGATGGCTTATTCGATAATGAATGCGGGATTCAAGAAAGAGACATGCCAGTGATCGAATTGAGAAATCACCAACTCGCCAAGCCACCGAAAGTGATTGAATGTCCCGGTGGCTGAATCGTGTCGCACACGGTGGACGATCATCTGCCCGTACCCGTTGACGAAGCACGTCTCAGGTTTCGCGACGGCAGTTGGCGAATGCCTTTTGGATCGGAGGGGTGACACCGCATGCTGTCCTGGGTGGGCCGGGGGAGCACAGCAGGCATGAAGGAGAAAAGCTTGTCATCGAGAAGAAGGGAGGCTGCCGGACCGGAACGTGCGGGGTGGTGGTGATACTGGTGAGAGGGCAGTCGATGGCCGGCAGGCAGACACCGCTTGGAGGCTGCATTCCGCTGTTTATGAGGGGATTTACAGATGGATGCACGCCCTTTTAGTCCGTCTACGTGAGCGGTCTCCTGACTTCCATTCGGAGGAGATGAAGCGGCGTCGCGGCGTTTCGATGGTGGACTGACATGACATGACGTCCTTCCGCATTGTGGAAAGAATTCAACGTTGGGTCAGGGTCTGAATAGAGAAGCCGTGTCGAAATCCAGGCAGGTAGTCGATAGTTCAATGTTGAACCGAGAGATACATGGGGCGGAGGGTAGAAAGGACGGCGCCAGTCCGGCTGCCGGGCCTTCAGACTTCCGGGAACACGCTTGGTGCGGCATTTCCAAAGAGGTAACACGACGGTTACGCCAGCTCAAATTCTGCCCGTGGGGGTTGGAAGCGGTGTCGGAGATAGTGAAGGTCTGACAGGTACGTATCAAGGAATCGAGGGGACTGCGTTGTTGCGATCGAGGCTGCGAGAGTCCGAGTCGTTCGGTAGAGTTGTAGACGCAAGCGCCAGCGCCATCGAGTGAGGCGAACGGCGGATCGACTAGCTGGAATGAGAGGGCTGGGCAACTTTCTTGGGGCGTCTCATCTCTCTTCGGGATGATGATGATGCGGCGGCTGGGTCCCCTTGTGTCCGATATCCTCCGTGACGTATCGGCAGAGAGCCTATCATGATGCCCGTCTGGAGCAGCGACTTCGTAGCTGGAAATAGAGAGCTCCAAAAACAGAAAGTTTCACAACTGTCGAGCCAGTGTCAATGTTGATCGGGTCAGATGCGGGCCATCCGGTGGATGTCCGTAGTTTTTCGAGGCAGGGCAACTTTAAGATGAAATGTCTCGATCTTCAGAACTTCAGAGCTTCAGCTTGAGGCAGTGGTGGAAGTAGAGTCATCGGAGTGCAACGCGTCTCTTGCGGCTTGTGCTAGAAGACTGGGGCCTCTTGGGACACGCCAAGCGCCAAGCGCCAAGCGACACCCAAGTGATAGACGACAAGCCGCCAAGCGTCTGGCGACGCACGAGGGGGACAACATGACTCAAACAGGCTTGACAGGGTGGATCATCGTCATTCAACCAATGGCGGGCCACCCAGGCTTTCCTTCAGTGGACCTGTAGCCTGTACCTAGGGGAGATGACAGTGCATTGGCCCTGCCATTACCAACGACAGCCACATCGGGATGCCTGCACTGAGCCACATCTTCGTAAAGGCGGGCCTGGCAGGAACAGAGGAAGGAGTCGAAGAACAGGGGCAGGCAGACTTAGAATTGAAGCCTGGAGAAACATCATCACCACCCATCTCCAGTGCCGTGATCCGGAGCCCATGCTCCCCCCCCATCCCCCAATTCACATCCCATGCTGTCGAGACCAGGCAAAAGCACGGCAAACGGCACTGCTTTCCTGGCACTTGAACACTAGCGAATTAAGCATACTCTCAACTCTACCTTGATCCGACGTCTACCGACCACTTCTGGAGTCTGGACGAATTGGAAGCACCCAGCCCGGCCCCGGCATTTTGTTTCGTCTCTTCAGCATGAGGCGAGACTACGGGCAGAAACAGAAGACGAGAAACAATGCTCCGAACGCGTCTCAAGCTGCGCTATTAATGGTCCAAAGGCGAGAGGCCACAGCCACAAGGGCCCAAGACCCTCCAAGCCTTGGAAAGTATTTATCTTCTGGGCAGTCCCATCTCCTTTGGCTTTGCCAACACTATGCCAATGCTGCGCCAAGTTGCCAACTCTCGCTTTCATTCTTCTCCTGCGCCAGCCAAGCGCGCCAAGTACCCCCATCCTCGCAGTCAGGTTTCGGCTCGGGAGCGATCATCACCACCTAATCACCCTGTTGCAGCGCTACTCAGGCTCTTTCACGCTCTTTCAGCAGACATTCGTGACCCTCCTGCCCAGGCGTGCCCAGGCGTGCCCAGGCGTGCCCAGTCTCCGCCGAGAAGTCCGCCCAGCACCCGACCAGCGCTGACCTGGTGGGAATCATGCAACATCACCACTCGTCAGGCGATCGATGGGCCCCGAGGCCGCTCTTCTCTCGATTTTCGCTCACAACCGGTTTGCATCCCCCTACGTGCCAACGCTTGGCTGTGTGAATAGTTTGCTGACCTGGTCCTGTGCCCAGTCTCACCACAAGCCATGGCGGGCCCAGGAGGAACCCGCCGCTGTCGCTGTGCTTGTACCTGGTGCCCGCCGCCGCCGTCTGTCCGTCGCCACGCGCGGGGGGCACCTACGGCGAGTGAATCGAGTCCTGACGCCTGTCTTGGGAGGCGGTGATGTAAGATCCACCAAGTAAGGCCTTGTGAGATGAGCCATCCGCCCATCCCGTGTGCTGGCTCGTGGCCTCGGGGACGGGACAGTCAGGACTGGAGGGGACGTGACAGCGACAGAGACATGCCACAGAAGATGTACAACAGGTTACGCATCACTCCCAAAAGGGCGGGGGAAAGTTGACGTGAAGTCTTGACATACGTATTCCTGTTTTGCCCTCCGGCTCTTGCCCTCCCACAGCAACAGCCGCAGACGACTCGAAAGCATACCCGGTGCGTATCACGCAACACCCACGCAATACGCAACACGCAACACACTGCACCGCCGCCGTGCTGTCGTTGCTACGATCCTGCAAAACGCCGTCGGTCAGACCGGCCCCTTCCTCCTCTCCACCCCCTGGATTCGCAACAGTTGCAGCAACCTCGCACAATATCCTGGATTCCCCACGCCACCGCCCTTGGTCCTGGCTCCTGGCATGCTCCAGAGTAAGCCCGCCAAATAGGGTAACGTGGCCCGCCTCTTTGATTTACGTCCCGTCTCCTGATCCATTCATCCCGGACCTTGCTCGACCTTGACTTGACGCCTTGCAACAATCATCGGAACCCAGGGCTATCACTCCTCTTCGTCTACCCACCCTCCCCGTTGGCTGCTCCCTCTTTGACTGGACCTCGCCTCCAACAACAACAGATCCTCCACCCATAGCGCTGCTTGCCCTTTCACTGCTTTTCAAACCATCGTACCCCGAAGGTCTCGAGTCACCTTCCCTGGTCTTCTGACACCCAGCATCCCTCACCCTTCCTGTCTTGCCTTGTCTTGATCAGCCTTGGCTTATCTTCCATGCCGTTGCAAATCATCCCGCACCGCATGTATCAGCATAGTCCGATATATTATTAGCACGGAAAGCAGAAAAACACAACAATCCAACAGAAACACTGCGGCGAGATACCGGCAGAGCCTCTTTCAACCCCCGACGCCACACAGACACTCTGTCGTCACGTCCCTCGCCCACCCTTCCAGACACCGGGGTGCTCTGCACAGAGACTCTCGCCAAGCTCTCCGAGTTGATTCAGCAGCCATTCTGGCGCATTTTCGAGGCCTCAGGTTCCCTGTAGATCGCCAGAAGGGAACGACACTCACGAATTAAGCTCTTCTCATAAAAGCAGCCCGCCTTGCACGCCCAGAGAAGCCCAAGAAGAACGCATTCCAGCCTTGCCTCAGAATCCTCGTTCCCTTCACTCTCTTCACCACGTCTTTTCCAAGACTCACCCTCTGTCTCTCTCCCTCCCCCGCTCGCCCCGGTTTGGCGCAGGACACTACACGGCAGGCAAGGCACATCCCACCCCACGACCATCGTACTTAGTTGGCGTGGCACTCCCCGGCGGAAAGAGAAATCCAGCAGGTCTTGGTTTCTTCGCGACTCTCATCGTCACTTCGAGAGAGCCCGCTCTCATCGGGTCGCTTGACAGTCTTCCCCACATCCGACCCTCGTCTCTCGCCTCCCACACACCCCTGTAGCTGTTGCTGTCCTGCAGCCTTTCTCGATTCCGGTCTCTTCTCCTACCCGCCTTCGTGGTCCGCCCTCCTTTTTCCGCGCGTCCTTTCGAGGCCATCTCTCTCATCCTTACGAGCCGCCGCTGCCAGGAAGCCTGTCATTCTTCAACGAGCTGCTCCTTCACGACATCTTCAACACGAGCAATTTGCCAGCTTCATCCTGAACGTTGCCCGCCATGCCTGATCTCGGCCTCAGCGACCTCAACAGCATCCTGACCATCTTGGGTAGGTTCAAGCCAAGAATCTGAGCAGCCACCAAGGCGGGATCCTCAAGGGCCTCAACCTTGGCACTGTTGATTGCATCAACAATGCTGACCCCGACTGCCAACTACAGGTCTCTTCATTGTTCTTTACGGAGTCATTTCCGTTAAGTTCAAGAACCAGTGGTATCTGGGTGAAGCCCGTATGTCGACACCCCTCTACACCTCACCCATCGCCCACTGCTAACACAAACAGTGCCCGCCGTCATCGTCGGCATCTGTCTGGGCCCCATAGCGGCA
This sequence comes from Verticillium nubilum, assembly GCA_002851675.1. Lineage (NCBI taxonomy): Eukaryota > Fungi > Ascomycota > Sordariomycetes > Glomerellales > Plectosphaerellaceae > Verticillium > Verticillium nubilum. The sequence goes on along the minus strand of NMXI01000004.1, from coordinate 720,174 downwards.
AGATTTATAGTATCAGAACGATGGGGGAATCCAGAGCCAGGGCAGACGGCAGAGATCACTCTGGTAGGTGCCCCGATATCCATACCCTTTGACCATGGTACTGACTGCGCCGTCTCCAGGGCGTCATGCGAGTGATGATCGGCATCCAACTGGTTATCGCCGGTTATCAACTACCCGCTAAATACACCATGGCCCGCTGGAAGGACATGACCCTAATTCTCATCCCCGTCATGACGATGATGTGGCTATGCACCACCGTCTGTGTTCTTGCGACCATTCCCAAGCTGAGTCTGCTCGCCTGCATGGTCATCGCCGCCTGTGTCACCTCGACCGATCCCGTCCTCTCCCAGGCCGTCGCCAAGGGCCCATTTGCCGACAAGTTCGTTGCTCGACCTGTTCGTGAGGTCATCTCCGCTGAGGCTGGTGCCAACGACGGCTTCGGATTCCCCTTCCTCATGCTCGCCACCTACCTCATCCGCCATGCCGAGGGCGTCAGCGTTCAGTCGATGACAGGCGACAGCGACGGTGGTCTCCATAAGCGCGCCGGCGATGTCGAGCGCCAGGGCGGTGGTGCCAGCGTGGCCATGGGTAACTGGTTCCTCGAGACTCTGCTCTACTATGTCATCATGGGCGCCGTCTACGGTGCTGTGGCCGGAACCTTGACTCGTTTCGGAGTCAAGTTCTCCCTCAAGAGGTAGGCCTATGTGACCCAGTGCAGCGAAGATTGATACTGACAAGCTCCCCCACAGGAAATGGATTGACAGTGAGAGCTACCTGCTCATTCCCCTCGCCCTTGGATTCCTCATGATTGGCAGCGCTGGTCTCGTCGGTACCAACGATCTGATTGCCTGCTTTGCCGCTGGTAGCGCCCTTAACTGGGACGGCGAGTACCTTGCAGAGACTCTCAAGCGCCACGACGAAGTCAATTCGAGTATCGATGTCATTCTCAACTTTGGCGGTTTCATGTATCTCGGCAGCATCTTCCCTTGGGCCGACTTCGAGAACCCTTCTACCGGCATCACCTACGGCCGCCTATTTGGCCTGGGTTTCCTCGTCCTGCTATTCCGCCGCATTCCCGCCATCATGATCACCTACAAGTTGATGCCGCACTCGATCCGAAACTGGAAAGAGGCTCTCTTCGTCGGATACTTTGGCCCCATTGGTGTCGGCGCTGCCTTCTACGTCGAGCACACCAAGCATCTATTCCCTCACCTCGACGAGACGAACGATACCGAGGTTAACGACCTGCTCCGTGCCCTCCCTCCCGTCGTCTACTGGCTCGCCCTCTTCTCCATCGTCGTGCACGGCCTATCGATTCCTCTCCTGAACGCGCTCTACGGCTACTTTGGTGTTCAGCCCATCCAGGATGATGCCGTCGAGATGCGCCGGAAGTCAGTCCACGTCGCGGCCCCGCCTAACGCCATCGAAGGCGACAAGGAGACCTTCATCGCCTACAACCGTTTCTCCCGCCCCGTCTTCGACAATAACCAGCTTCCCGACTGGCGCGACGAGAACCCTGAGCCCAGCATGGACTCGGATCTTGAGAGGCAGAAGTCGGAGGCGGCGCTCAGCGCACCGCGCACCCCACGAAACCGCAGCAGGAGCAGGAGCACGATCCGCTTCATGGACCGACGGGGGGCCAATGCGGGCATGGGCATGTGAGCCGCGGGGATTAGTCGAGGCTTTGCTGCAAGTCTGGCTGCGCCGCGGTTGACGTAGCCGTTGAAGATGTTCAAGGGAACGGGGCGCTGGAAGTGTGCGAAGACTGGGCCCCGAAGAGGATCCAGGCTGCACTGCCTTGCCCTGCTGCCCAAAATACCCGCCGCTCGTTGGGGGCTCCGCTGCGGCCCTGTCGCTGCTCATGCGATGAAGAGCAGCGTCCTTTCGTTAACAAGAGGAGCTGACTGTGGGTCCTCCTTGTGATACTACTACAACTACAACGACAATTACCCCATATGGCAAACGATGCTGGGGGACTTCGAGGTCGTCAGGGACGGCAGTTCTACCACGTACGCGTGGTACTCGAGATTTGGGATAAAGATGGCGTTTTTCTTTTTTCAACATTGTTTGATAGATATGCATGGCCTGGTGCATTACGAGAGGGTTTTTCATGTCCAAATACAGGTCTATCTGCATGAACGGTCAATGGCGAGCGGGTTTTCATGAGGGTGACATTATGTGTGTTTGTCTTCCCTTTGGCTATTGCGGTAGAGTGGTGCTGCGAGCCAGTGTAGCGTTAGACGGGGAAATCCGCAGATATTGTGACATTGTCACATCAATCATTTCCAGACATTCCTCCCATATGGGACCTTGGCGGTGTTTGGGTGACTGGATGAGAAGCTTGGCTGTCGCTGTGAGTGTCAAGTTTGGATCAAGTCGAGTCATCGATTCACAACATCTGGATTTAGCTTGAGATAATGAAGCATTTGTCATGCTGTAGTGAAGGGAAATTGAGGTCATGATCAAGAACGTGACTAAAGTAGATATGACTGTCCAGGTTCGACCCTTACGTAGCGATTTGCATAATGTAGGTTGTATGAGGCGCAAAGCGGGTGACTAGAAGGAGAATAAGGCCTCAGAATGCATTCGATCAAGCCGTGAGGATGGATCGCCTCATTTTGCTCATGAAGACAGAGCCCCTTTTTCTTATTCAAGACCCAGTTGGAGATGCAGTCTTTGGTGTTGAGGACCCCCAAACAACCGGGCCAATCAGCTTAGGTTGACCCCCACAGACCCTGAGCCCCACCAGCGCCGCCTCCCGCAGCATTTCGGTATCGATAAGATAAAGATTTTTTTCTCCATCGCCCGCCCATTGCCATTGCCCATCAGTCCGCCTCAATCCCGCCAGTCCCACATTCGGGAAAAGAAGCCTCTCTGCAGCTCTTCTACAAAGGACTCGAAAAGTGTGCCTCTTTTTGTTCTATATACACCCCAAAGCACATACAACGAAAATGGCCGCGACAAAGCGTCTCCTCGCCGAGAGCGAGGACAACAGCGCCGTCGACTCGGCCGCGCCCAGCAAGAAGCAGAAGCTCAAGGATCTCCCCGAGGGCGACGATGAGGCTGCGGCGCTGAAGAAGCAAAGGAAGAAGGAGAAGAAGGCAGCAAAGGCTGCGAAGGAGGGCGGCGAGGATAAGGAGAAGGACGAGAAGAAGAAGCGCAAGGAAGAGAAGCGCGAGAAGAAGAGACTCAGGGCAGAGGCCGCTGGCGAGGACACTCCCATGGCCGATGCCGATGCTGACGCCGAGGAGAAGCCCAAGAAGAAGGAAAAGAAGGACAAGAAGGAAAAGAAGGACAAGAAGGAGAAGAAGACACAGAATGGGGCCGAGGCCGTGCCCGCCGCCGTGGCGAGCGCCTACACCCAGTCGGCGTCCCTGAGTGCGCTTCCCCAGGCCGACATTGATGCCTACCTGGCCAAGGAGTCCATCGTCGTCGACGACTGCAAGTCGACCTACCTGCGTCCCGTCCTCGCCTTCGATCAGCTTCCCGTCACCGAGCTCCTCAGGAAATCCCCCTTCGCCGCCTACAGCAAGCCTACGCCCATCCAGGCCGCCTCCTGGCCTTTCACGCTATCCGGCCGCGACGCCATCGGTGTCGCCGAGACGGGTTCCGGCAAGACGATGGCCTTCGCCCTGCCCCTAGTTGAGTCGATCAGCAAGATCAAGAAGCGGTGTATCAAGGCCGTCGTCGTCTCCCCGACGCGCGAGCTCGCCATGCAGACGCACGAGCAGACGGCCCAGCTGGCCGCCCACCTCGGCCTCAAGAGCGTCTGCGTCTACGGCGGCGCCTCCAAGGACGAGCAGCGCTCCCTCATCCAGCGCGGCGCCGACATTCTCGTCGCGACGCCCGGTCGCCTCAAGGACTTCATGTCCGACGGCACCGTCGACCTGTCGCACTGCAAGTTCGCCGTCCTCGACGAGGCGGACCGCATGCTCGACAAGGGCTTCGAGGACGACATCAAGGCCATCCTCGGCGCCATGCCCGCGCGCGAGAACCGCCAGACGCTCATGTTCACGGCGACGTGGCCGGCCTCTGTTCGCCTCCTCGCGTCGAGCTTCATGATCGACCCCGTCAAGATCACAATCGGCTCCGGCGGCAAAGAGACGGCCAGCGGCTCCGTCGAGCTTCAGGCCAACACGCGCATCACGCAGCGCGTCGAGGTCGTCGACGGCCGCGACAAGGAGCAGCGCCTCCTGCAGATCCTGCGCCAGTACCAGGCCGGCAAGGGCCGCAACGACCGCATCCTCGTCTTCTGCCTCTACAAGAAGGAGGCCACGCGCGTCGAGGGCTTCCTGCAGCAGCGCGGCATCCACGTCTGTGGCATCCACGGCGACCTGAGGCAGGACCAGCGCACGCGCAGCCTCGAGGCGTTCAAGTCGGGCTCCACGTCCGTCATGGTTGCTACCGATGTCGCGGCGCGCGGTCTTGATATCCCCGAGGTCAAGCTCGTTGTCAACGTCACGTTCCCGCTGACCATTGAGGACTACGTCCACCGTATCGGTCGTACGGGCCGCGCTGGCAAGACGGGTGAGGCCATCACGCTGTTTACCGTCCAGGATAAGGCGCACTCTGGATCGTACGTTTTCCCCACCTCGCTTTTCATCTTCACGAATACGATATGACTGACATTTTGCAGATTGATCAACATCCTCAAGGGCGCCAACCAGCCCGTGCCCGATGAGCTGTTCAAGTTCGGCACGACCGTCAAGAAGAAGGCCCACGACACCTACGGCGCTTTCTTCAAGGACGTGGACATGTCGAAGAAGGCGACCAAGATTGTGTTTGATTAAGCAGCAGAATAACGGGGGGTATCAGACCACGAGAGGTGTATGAGCTGAGCAGGAAAAGCAAAGATTTTTTTTTCTCCTTCCAGGGAAAACGCCGGCGGTTAAAAATTAGTCCTATTCTGTCTTCCTCTTCCTGGCCGCTTGGTAGCATTGAAGGAGAAACTCGCGCTCGGCGAACAACCTAGAGGCGTTTGTGTCAGTTTTTTGGTGCTCTTTCTGGGTTTCCGAATCAGAGGAAAGGGGAAAAGGAGGGCCATACACTAGCAGCACGAATGGAACGGCCGCGACGCCCATTTTGACGACGTCTCTCAGACCACCCGCGCTCTGCGCAGTGACACCCGTGAGCATCTCCATGAGTCTCGGCGCGACAAAGACGACAATGACCGTCAAATTCGCGGGGCCCAGGTCCGAGACGGAAAACGGCACGCCCGCATCTCTAAAGTAGGAACGCACGAACGCCAGGCTCCAGACGATGCGACACGTCATGTTGATGCAGTTCGCGTACACAAGGCCCGGCGCGCCGAGCCCGAGCACGCGCAGGAAGACGAAGCCCGCGGCGGCAAAGGCCAGGGAGAAGGCGCCCATCCAGGCGGACTGGGCGTGGACCTGGGCCTCGGTTGCGACGGAGGCGACGAAGGCCTCGGCGACGCCGTTGAGGGCGAGGAGGGGGATGTAGTAGCAGTAGGTCGCGAGGGCGGCGCCGGCGCCGTCGCGGGCCCAGCGGGGACCGGCGACGAGGGAGAGGAGAGGCGGCGCGGCGGCGGGGCCGGCGGTGATGATGAGGGCGCCAAGGAGAACGCAGAGGCGGAGGAGGGTGTGGAGGTGGGCGGCAGCTGTGGTGACGGCCTCTTTGGAAGGTCTGCAGAGATGCTTCTCTGCCTTTCCAGCTGTCTTGTCCGCTGTCTTCTCTGCTGTCTCCTCAGCGGTCTTCTCAGCGGTCTTCTCAGCGGTTTTTTCAAAGGACATCGGAGCTGAAAGGAGCCGACTGAAGTAGCTGCGGCTGCTCTCCTCGACAGGCTGGAAAACCAGACGGGCTAGTAGGCCACCATAGTTGTTGGCAAGAGCGTAGACGCCCTGGGCCTGAGGGGTTGACAGAATGGAGACGAGAAAGGTGTCACCCTGGGTGAGGACGTGCTTCACAAGGCTCTGTGCCATCATGGACGAGGCGAGACTGATGGTGGGACGGTAGAAGTAAGACCACACGTAGTCAACGCCAGACCCTTTAGTGGTGAGCTTTCGCGGCAGCAGGGAAAAGTCGTCGGTCGAGGCTAGGCGAACACCAGCTCCCAGGTAGACGAGCAGAAGCGCAACACCGTAGGCGAGCTGACCAAGAGCAAAGGGGAGGACACCCAGCTGGAGGCCTGAACGGGAAGCTGTGACGGCGGCGGCGAAGGTGACGACGCAGCGGAGGAAAGTGGCGATGGACTCGGCGCTGGCGCGGGTGCCGAACCGGAGACGGGTCTGCATGAGGACGAAGATGGGCTCAGCGAGGAGCTCGATGATGGCGGCGCCGCCATATACGCGGAGGGACAGGGTGAAGTAGGGTGTCTCCAGGGTGGCATGTTCGACTGACGACAGGTAGAGAGCCCCTAGGCCGACGGAGACGAAGCATCCTAGAACAACGGCGAGGTATCCAAGATTGATGACGGCCTGATGGTTGGGAGTGCGGGAGCTTGAGGGGGCCTGGCGTTGGATGGCGATGCGGAAGCTCTCGCGAGCGAAGAAGAGGACTGAGAGGTAGTAGACCTCGAGCTGGGCAGAGAGGCCGAGGAGGGCGGCCGTCAAGTAGCGTAGGAGGAGCTGGTTGGCGAGAAAGGTGAGAGCTCGGGAGGCGATTTGTAGGGTGATGAGGAGAGACGCGCCCTGTACGGCAGCTGACTCGGAGCCGGCGGGAGCTGCGGCGGGGGAAGGGGCATCTGCCGGGGAGGGGTCGGCTGCCGGAGATGCCTTTGGAGATGGCATCACGGAGTCGGTCGGGATCTCATTGACGAGGCATTAGACGGTGATGGATGTGAGTCGTGTGAATGCAAATGCCTGTTGTGGCGGGAGACGGCGGGGGGCTTTGCTGGTGGCTGATGGTGGCTCAGAATATGTCGTGGCTCAAGAGATGTCGTGTTCACTGTTGAGTCAAACGAAACAACGAAACAACAGAGCAGTCACGATCCACTCGCACCCGCCGAACCAGGTCCACCTCAAGTCAGGTCAGGTCCAACACGGAAGGTCCAGATCAAGGTCCGGCAGCGGAGCCAGACGGACGGTAAAATGGTACGTACTCATTAGGCTTAGCCCACTGGTTTGCATCCAAGTGGGGAACTACCCGTGTGCTACCCGCACCTCTCTTCTAGGCCCACGGGCAATATGAAGCCTTTCACTGCGTCCTGGATCCTGAGCGAAGTGCCAGACACGAAGTCTTCACCAGTGAGAATGTGAACATGTCGAGACAGGTGCAGATAAAAGCGGTGGTTGGGAATCAACATGGCCGCCAGAAGCGGCTTCAACACCGTTAGTGTCGTCATACTAGCGCCGATGGCCACGATTGATTGGATGACAAGGCTCCTCAGTGTCCCTCGAGTGCCTGGAGTTGCAGCGCGTCTGGGGCCTGTCTTGGGTGTTCGCAGGCACATACACCTACACCTCCAGCATGCGGAAATCCTAAGGGTACCTACCCTTGGCCCCTGCCAGTTCGTCCTGAGCTTGCACTCGTTCCTGCTTTGTCTCCACCTGCCGACGGGAAACTACAAGGCACACGCCCACCCAAGGCCCTACCTACCCTGACTGAGTGTGAGTCCTGCCTGTCCTGTTGCTTCCAGCTCATCTCACCACCATCACTTCTGGCGTTTCCCCCCCCTCTTCTTCACACCCTCTCCCCCTTCCGTCGCGACATTTTAGCCTCTCACTCATTTCTCTCTCTTTCCAGCCGCTCTGCTAGCGCCTCCTCTTCTTCGACCATATCTTCCATCTTCATCATTTTTTTATCACCCTAAATCGCATCCCATATTACAGCTCGGATCACCTGTCATCACGGCATCTCCACTCCTAATCTTGACGATTCCGGCGTCCCTGAACATCCCTGTCACCTGCATCTTCCTCAAGCAAGCGACAAGCACTTCAACCCAACCTCCACGCTCGGGCGCGTTAAATCTTCTACACCGACAAAACAACAATCCACTCGACGGCCACCAGCCCAGCAGTCGTCGCATCTCGTCTCCCACCCAATATATCCAGCTCAGCCAGCACCAGCACGAGAGAGACGCGCACCTCACAGCAATGCTACATCCTACGAGACCACCTGCTGCTCCTCGACCCTAAGACCCGCCGCTCATGGCTCCGCCCGATACTCGCGGCGATGCCTTGGCAGGCCTCATCCTGCCTCCTTCACCCAACGCCCACCAAGATCCCGCCGCCTCTCTGCGTTGCTGTTGCGGTCACGACGATTGCGCTTATCTCAAGCACAGCTGCGACGTCCTCGACACCGTCGAACAGGATGTCCATACTGCCGCCAAACTCGGTCAGGTTAGTTCTTAGTTCACACTCTGGCCGCCTGGCTTGCCTATCTGCCCCTCCCCTCCATCACGTCCCACCATACCATCCCAGCCAAGATCAGGGCACATTCCAGAGCCATATCCATGCTTCGTGCCTCTTTGTTAGCCTCACCTTCCAGCCCAGTACTGCCGATTCCGCGCATTCCTCGTGTCGTTCCTTTCGAATCAGGTGGAATGTTTCTTTTTTCCTACACATCTCTTTCTTCTAGTCCCATGCGCCCATCGTCTCTCTTTTTTCCCGCCCGTTCTCTCCCCCCCCCTGCTGGGTCTTGCTTTGGCGTCTGTCTGTGTCTCTCATCACCACATCACCATGATGATGATATTGGATGCCGCTCGTTGGACATGTCACTGACCTTCTCCCTCCAGGCGCTCCTCGCCCGTCATGAGGCCTACATGGCCGACGCCGAGCGCGATCGCCTCGAACTCACCGCACGTATAGAGCAGCTCGAGACGGACAAGAGGGAACTCCAAGCCGAAAACGCCAGGACCGTCGAGGAGAATCGTGCTCTGCTCGACCAGCTAGAGACCCTCAACAACTCTGTCAACAGCTCCGACACCCGTATCCAGAGTCTGGAAGCCACTCTGCTCTCCTCCCAACAGGCCGTCCGCCGCTTAGAAGGAGCTGCCGTCCGAGCAGCGGAACTTGAACGCCACGTCGCCCTACTCGAACGTGAACAGATGCAGCTGCAAAACACCCTCATCAGCACAGAATCCGAGTCTCGATCCGCATTGAACCGCTGGAAGAAAGCCGAGAGGGGCATTACGGAACTGCAGGAGCAACTTGAACGCATGGAAAGGGAAGCCAAAAATGAGAGAGAGCGTCATGTTGAGGCCATGGGTCGGGTCGAGCGCCAGCGTGAGATGGAGAAGGAACTCAACACCGCGGCCGGCCGACTCAAGGGCGCTGCAGCTGCCAAGTCTCTTGACAAGGGCAAGAACGGCAGCAGTGTCGTATCTCACTTTGTCCGAGACCTGCTCCAGGACAATGCGAACCTGCAACTCGGCATGGCGGAACTACGCGAGCTGTTGACCAACTCCAACGACGAGATTCAAGCCCTGCGAGACCAGCTCATGTTTCACCAACCAGTGGGCGAGGGCGAGACGAGCACGACGTCAACGCTCCGCGCCGAGATGGAACCGTCACAGATGGACGAGCCGGTCACTACAACGCGACTATCCCAAGAACTTCACATTCATCACCACTACCACGTGGCGCCGAAGGGCGAGAACAAGAAACCCAAGAAAAAGCGCGCGGGCCTCACCCCAGGCATCTTCACTCCTCCCAGCGGCGCCTCGACGCCCGTCACACCCCTCAGAAACCATCCATGGCGGCTCTCATCCCCTGTCCCGCCATCTACGTCAGCCCACGGACACCGCGATTCCACCTCAAGCCTCGCTGCACCGCCATCTAACAGGTGGTCAATGTTCTCGGAGCAGCAGTCGGATTTCGCAGCCTCATCGGTGCCCAGCTCACCACAGTCCACGAGCCACCGCTTTTCCATGTTCGATAAGTTTCCCGATTCGGATTTGCCCGCATCGCCCACGACCAGCGTGGACCCCATGTCGCCCACTCTCAAAGCAACACACCTCAAACGGCCATCAGAGGTGTCGACTAGGAGCATCTCGATGCCGACTAAACTTATGATTGCCCCTCCCGCGGCGACACTCGAAGTCACTCATCACCACTCGGGGCCAGAGCCCATCCGCGAAGAGAGTCACGAGGACGATACTGACGTGGAGGAAGTCCCGGATATCGTCACAACAGAGGAGGAGTACAGTTTCTCTACCGATGACGACCTGCCACAACGCCGCCTGCATCGCGTCATATCTCACGAATCCATCATGTCGCTAGCTGGCGGGCTTGACATCCATACCCTCAAAGTACGGCCTAGCCAGCTGACACTGCGTCCTCTTGGTGGTGCTGAAGCTGTTTTCACCGGAGTGACGGCGTCCTCGACAATATCCCGCGTCACCACCAAACGAAGCACTGCTGTTCTACGTGACAGTCTAGCCGGCCTACCGAGCCAGAGGGTGGTGTCAACCCCAACTCGAAGCCTATCTCCAGCCAGCACCCTGAACGAAGGCCAGCGTTACCCCGCCAAGCCGGGCCGCTGGATAAGCTGGCGGCCCTGGGGCGGCGGCAGTAGCGTCAGCTCCAACGACCCAGAACGGTCGCCTACGCCAACGCCAGCGCTTACGCCTACACCAACCAGCCGGAAGGCGGACAGGGAGAGAGATCTCCACCGGGCGTCTGGTATCAACCAGCCCGGCGCGATCCCAGGGTTCCAGGAGTACCTGGCGGGCATTCGCACGCGAGGCACACCGAGCAAGGTGACGCCTGATGTGGTGGACGTCGAGGCACTGCGTGAGATTCTCGAAGAGGAGTAATGAGGAGCGCGATGGACGATAATGGCCTCGCATAGGCTGCAAGGCATCTCGCATCATATTTTGGATCCCTTTCCTTATCGGGGATAGTCTCGAATTACGAGCTGTCCCGGCGTTGGACTTTATTATTCATGGTCAACGGACCTTCTGATGGAGATACCCCGCTACGGAGATTATGATCTCTTTTGTCTGGATTGCATTGCTCGGGATGGAGCAGGTATCACGAAGGATATGAGTCTGTATACACCTTCTTGTTCTGTTGTCTTCCATGCACACTTCATGTTACCACGAGCGTAATGATTCATTTTTCATTATATCCTTTTTTCCAAGGACCAGTCATTTTTGCAGCTCATCACAATGTTGTCTTGATATAATGCTCAGTCATCCTCCCTTACAATCTCGCTCAGCCATGCACTCCGCGGCCTCGCTCAGTACGACGTCAGCGCGGGGCTGCCCTCGGCCCGCGGCAGAGACCATTTTGTCTCGACAAAGACCTTCTGCATGTCGTCCTCGTGCTTCTCAAATTTGTAGTACACCTTGTCGAGGTCCTCGAGGCGCACGCGGTGCGAGAGCATCTGATATACGTCGAGATTGCCGTTCTGGATGCGCTCGAGCAGCTCCTCCCAGTACTTGTGCACCGGCGCCTGTCCGTTGCCAATGAGACGCACGCCGCGCTCCATTAGTGAGCCAATGTTGAAGTGGTTCGTGTAGCCGACGTACACGCCCGTGACGCCACAGCGGCCATAGTTTCGCACCGACTCGATCATCTCGTTGATAATCTCCGAAGTGTCTGTCTCGAGCCCGAGCTGGAGTTCGAGCCAGTGGGCCCATCCCTTGGGATACTCGCCGGCGACGCACTCGAGGGCGACGTCGGGTCCGCGGCCGTCGGTGAGGTCGCGCAGGGCGGAGACGACGGTTGGCTTGGTGGTGATGCCGTGGGAGAGAGTCTTGTAGTCGACGAGGTGGAGTTTATCGGCGTGGGCGGCGGGCCAGCGGGATTTGACAAAGGAGAGACGGGGTTCCGTGTCGACGAAGATGACGCGCTTGGCGCCATCCTCAAGGGCGAAGACGCCTGCCATCTGACCGATGGGTCCCGCGCCGAAGACGGCGACACTGTCACCCCCGTAGACGGCAGTATCCTTGACGGCGTTGTAGGAGGTCGCAAGCACGTCGGAGAGGTACAGGGCCTTCTCATCGGGGACGCCCTCTGGAATTTCGAGGAGGTTGACGTCGCCGAGAGGCACTCGGACGTATTCGGCCTGGCCACCGGCGAAGCCTCCCGTGAAGTGGGAGTAGCCGAACATACCAGCCGTCTGGGAGCCGTACATGGCCTTGGCCTGGGTATTGGAGTTGCACTTCTCACACTGCGAAGAGAGTTTTTGACGGCAGAAGAAGCAGTCACCGCAGGCGATCTGGAATGAAGCGACGTAGCGAGCGCCCTTCTTGATGCCTTTCACAGCTGGGCCGACCTCGTCGACGATGCCACAGAATTCATGGCCAAGGATGTCGCCCTTTGCGAGCTGGACAACGGAACCGTGGAGGAGGTGCAGGTCGGACCCGCAGACTGTGCTGCCGGTAACACGGAGGATAACATCATGGTCCTCGATAATCTTGGGGCGGGCCGTGTCTACGACCTCAACACTGTTCTTGCCCTGCCAAACTAGGGCCTTCATCGTGGCCGCCTTGTCGCCGGTCTTTTCGTAGTTCGTGATATCCTGAGCTGTCACCTCGTCTCCCTGGTGGCCAATTGCCTGCTCAGCCGCGTAAGCTGCTTGTGACAGAGCCATTGCGACGTTGTGTTTCTGGTATTGGGAAAAGAAGGTATTGCTGTTGGTGCGAGTGTGGGTATCTTGGGTATCGCTAGAGTTCAGTCGCAGTAAATCAGATGAATGTGAAAGCAATCGTCGAGCAGAGTGAAGAAGGGCGACACCAGGCAACGCTGTTATAGACATTGTGCGATCATGATTGCATGATTGCATCCCCAGCCGTGCTCCACGCATCATCCTCGCAACGTCAGAGCATGTCAATTGCGGGCACCATGGGCCAAAATCGGCACCTGCAGACTCTGAATGGATACTCCCCAGAGGCGTCGCCGTTGGCTGTGACCGCGGGGTCGCGTCATTCGAGAGATGGGAATTTCCATAAGGGGACGAAAACCGATGGACGACGTCATGGATCCCACGTGTGCTCCACGGCGATCCGGCGCAGGACGGAGCAAGGTCCGGAGCGTTTGGTCCTGGGACACGGAGAGTCGGCCAGTCAGAGGTGACAAGGCTGGAGTGGGAGGTGTCGATGAGGGGCCATCGTGAGAGCGGCAGTTGTCGCGAGCTCGTCGTCTGGTTCGGACGAAATTCGTGATCGTCTCGGTAAGGTTGCGCTGGTGATGGAGGTGGGCGTGGTGGTGACGCGTTATATTTCGTTTGATATGCGTGCTCAAGGGGTGCCTCATCGTTGGACGAGCCGATGGATGGGAGCTGGGAGGTGCATGATGTCGCGTGCCTGGGTAAGAAGAGCAGATGGAGGCTTGGTCATCGACTGTCAGCCAGGACATTAAACTGGTGACGACGTATTCTCGATCCTCGTCATGGGGGTACGGGGATGCCGATGAATCGTCAAGATGAGGATGGAGATTGCATCGGAATCACTGTAGGAGGAATCGAAGAAAAAGAAATCAAAGAAGGCAATGGTCTATCCTATCAAGCAGTCATCTTATGTCCTGGACCATGTCCATCAAGGTTGATACGATCGTTCCTGCTTTGGCCGTTTTCTGCCTTCCTCTTTCAGCGAGTAACTGAGGCGTGGCAAAAAGACCGTGCATATGCCACAATTGGCAAGAAAACACTGTGACCCTCTGCTCTGTGACACAATCAGCGGGGTAGCTGACATAAGATACCGCTCGCTGCCTTGCCTCCAGGCGAAGACCCCCGCTCGTGAGGGGACAAGGAGGGGAGAAGAGAGGGGAGATTAGAAGGCTGTACCTGTAACCCCATCCCCTGAGGGGCAGAGCGGGGAACCCCTGGAACAAACCCCAACGCTGCCTGCCTCTTCCTGTCACGGAGGCGCCTGACCTGTGTCGCATCCTAACCTCCGAACCGCCTTCTCCAACTCGATCCAATATGGCAATTCGGAGCATCAAGCGTCCGCAAAGGACAACAAGACCTTACTGTCTGGGATGCGGCCCGGGGGACGGATGATGGGGAGCTATATCAATGGGCATGTGCTCGTGATTCCGATGGTGTCTGACCATTTAATTTTCTCCCCGTTTCTACGTATTTCTCAGCCTGACAATTGCTTCCTACTCACCCATCTGACTGAAGATTGTGGATTTGCATAGAGATCGTCGACCACCACCGGATTGAACTGTCACAACACCCTTGGCCACTCCCGGCAAACATCTCCGCCTTGTCAACACCATGAAGCTGCAAGCCATCGCCCTCTCCGCCCTCGCCGGCACCGTCACGGCCCAGGTCGGCATGGGTCGTCCCCCCAGCCCCCACGACGCCGCGAAGGCCACCCTTGTCGAGGACTTTGCCTGGCGCGACCCCTTCACCGAGGCCACTTCCTCCCTCTTTACCCCCTCCTGCGAGGTGACCAAGACTTTCCCCGCCCAGCAGTACACCCTCCACCAGCTCTACGACAAGCAGCCCCTGGGCATGTGGTCCTGGGCCGAGGGCCTCAAGAACGTCTTCAACGAGCGCGAGTACCCCGGCGGCTTCTCCGGCCTCGACCGCCACGGCTGGGACAGGTACATCCTGCTCATGGACTATGCCGACGTGCCGCTGCGCGCCAAGGAGTGGATCGAAGCCCAGGCCGCTGGCAAGACAGCCGACCGCGGCCTGTTCGCCCTGTTCGAGAAGCCCAAGGACAAGCACGAGAAGGTCGACGACCAGGTCGTCGTGCCCGAGGCGGGGCTCGACCGCGCAGATGACGCCAAGCGCGTCGTCCTCTTCGCCCCTGGCGCCATGTACAAGATCCTTCCCCTCTTCGTCGCTGAGTCGAGCGACTGCGCAGGTGAGTCCATTCCCACTTTGTCTTCCCGTGCCGAACACTGCTGACGATTGTAGACACCCTCGAGGACCTCTCCAAGTACTCTCCCGACGCCGTCGACGGCGGTGTCGTCGCCTGGCCCATCTCTCACTCCCGTCCCAACCTCAGGGAAAAGAAGAGGGACATTGAGATCGTCATCAAGGCTCAGGTCCTCAAGACCAAGGAGGATGCCGCCAAGGGTGAGGCTGAGGCTAAAACGGTGACCAAGGAGGAGCTGTAAGCAGGTAGAGGCGAGAAGTTTCTTTGTACATTGCCGCAGTTTGGGCACAACCGGGTCAGGAATACAACTCGGGGGCGTTGGAAGGTCATGGTAGAAATGCATTCCCTTCATCTTTTAGGCGAGTGTCTCCATCCCGTGTAAAAGCTCCGATTGATGCATGCCTCATGCAGGAGATCAAAAGCGTCAGCCAGATCAGGACCACGACATGAAGTGAAAGTCGTCCGCAAGCTGCGCACTCCCCATCTGGTTCCCCAGCGCAACGAAGTAGTCGGCCGCCGCCTGCGCTTGCGCCTCCTCTCGCGCTTCGCGCTCGAGCGCCTCGACCGTCTGTTGCGTCGCGGCCATGGCTTGCCGAAATTGAGCAGACACGAGCTCGTACAGCCATTGGATCTCCTTGTCCTCGGTGCGCGGCACCATCAGGTCGAAGACGGCGACGGCCTTGCGCGTGAGTTCGCGGTCGAGAGCTAGGTGCGGGTGCGTCGGCTCGATGAACATTTGGGTCAGTAGCATCATGACTGTCGCGAAGCGGGCGCTCGCGCTCAACCTGGGGATATCGTCAGTCCCGCGTTGCTGTCAGGTATAAAAAAAAAAAAAAAAAAAGGGTCGAGGAAAACACACCAGAAGCCGCACTCTGTGAACGGCGCGTCAGTGGCCAGTTGAATGAAAGCCCTCGACTGCTCCACGCAGTTCTCCCATCCAGGAGGCGTCTTCCCTTTGCAAATCTCAGGCGACGGCAGCCCGTCGTTGCCGCTGCACGCCGCCATGCCCTGCCGCATCTCCTTGAACCAGCACGTGCCCTCCATCTCGAACGTGTAGATGCCGCGGGCATGCACGAGGCAGAGCATGTACGTGCTGTGCATGCTGACCATGTGCACGACGTTGGCCGCGGCGGTCATGTGCGCGACGTTGGCCATTTGGAACTGCTCGGGGATCTGCAGGCGCCACTGCTCGAGCATGTTGCTCAGCTGCTCGCGCCGCTGGATGCGGTCGTCGGGCGAGGCCTTTTTAGAACGCGTGCTGTAGAGGAGGTCGTAGATCTTGCCCTGGATGTGGCTGAGGGCGGTGCGGGACCGGAAGTAGTTGAACTTGGAAGTGCCGTCGTTTGAGTACATGATCGAGACGTTGTCGGTGGGCTCAAGGTCAGGTAGTGGAAGGTCGATGTCGGCGTCCACTTGGAACGACGGCATCTTCTGAGTCAGGCTGATGTCCTGCTGGGAGTCAGCATGTCTGCGCAGAGGAACTTGATGCACTGCGAAGATACCTTATCGAGGAAGTAAGCGACCCAGAAGAGTCGAGCCCTCTGCGTAGCCTCGGCCTCGGGCAAGCCTTTCGAACGGTCTTGGTCATGGAGGCCCATCCGATGAGCGAGGCGAATGGTAGTGCCGAGAAGAACAGACGCCGGCTTGGGATTCTTGGTGCCCAGGAAGAGGAGCGACATGCCCAGCAAGACCTGCAACCCGATGAGATCCTCCTCCCTCGTCACCAGCTCGGACACGACGGTCTGCGCATTCCGCAAAAACGCAGCCGACTTTTCGCCGTCGAGCAAAAAGGCCTTCTCGGCCGTGATGCACACACGGTGGGCGATGGCAAGAACAATGTTGATGGCGGCCCAAGCCGGCCTCGTACGCTGCATGGAGGCGGAGTACCATTCGGACAGCATGTTCATAAAGTTGGCCTGGTGGAAAATAGGCATGACGACGTTGAAGCGCGTAAAGTAAACTTCCACGAGGGGCAAAACCTCCTCCAGCGGCGGCAGCGGCATTGGTTCGGGCTGGACGATCCAGTCACTTGGCGTCGTTGTGTCGGAGCCTGATGCTAGCAGGACAGGGCTCTGACCTACGGCGGCGACGACATTGGAAAGCCATTGCGGTTCTGGACTGGGCGTCTCGAAGACCTGGGAGGGACTGAAAGCGACGGCTGGATGTTGGTGGGCCTGAGCTGGCGGATGAGATTTACCGTGTTGGGACGTGGTCGCGTCGAGTACTTCCTTGAGTTGATTCTCGATGAGAGCCAGACGAGCCTCGAGCTCAGACTCGCGATGTGATGTGGTGGATTGAGCGGCCGGGCGAGGAGGCTTGTCTCTCACGACAGCTGTCCTCCTTCGCAGGCGCGTCGTCTTACACTCGGATTTGTAGAGAAGGCAGTTGGAGCAGTGCGGCTTGAGCATGTCACACTTGATTTTCTTGGTGAAGCACAAGTCGCAAGCTAGAAAAGGGATCGTGTCAGTGGAGTGTCCAAGGCCAAGACCAAGGCCCGAAAGGAGCATGAACAGGGGGGCAGACGAGCCTTTGCGACGCTGAGACGTCAACTCCATAATGTGATGCGATTTCAGCACGATGCTGAATGGCTCGGCTTGAATTTGTGTAATTGTCAACACTTCCGGGGAAGTTGAAAAAAAAAAAGAGTTGACAGAAGTCAGGTCTCAATCGATGGTGGTGGCATGGGTGAGACGGGGGCATGCAGGCCGACTCCTGTCAGGCGTTCTGGTACCTGTGCCACGTACCGCCCGAGCCAAGCCGGACTTTCACTACAGCACCAGAGTAGGGCTGATGGGTGATGGGTGATGGGTGATGGGTGGTGGTGGGTGGTGGATGCTGGCAGACACCTTTGGGAGGCAGATCGAGTCTTGCGTGAGAGTGGGATGCCTGGGGATGGATGTCTGGGGATGACAAATGGGGCAGGACTGTCGAATGGAAGGAATCACTCGGTTGCCCAGTCCGGAACTCCGTGGAACTCCACGGCGTTCGCTAGATTAAGTTTTGCGGGCACAAACAGACCGACCTGGTCTGTGCTGATTGCTTGTTGTGGGCCATCTTATGGGTCGTTTGCCAGGCCTGTTCATTCAGTCTGTGGCTGAGTTAGCATTGACCTGACCTGACCTGTTCATTCGGTCTGTGGCTGAGCAGGCCATTAACCTGACCTGACCACTGACCTGCCTGACCATTGGGTCTGTTGCTGAGCTGACCATTGGGTCCGCTCCTAAACCTAATTGGGAACTGACCTGACCATCAATGTGGGTCATCATGGAGTGTTGTGATTGGATGTATGCTTGGGCTCAATGAGGACACCAATCGTAACGCTCCATTTCGACCCATACCAATGGTCAGGTCAGGTCAATGGTCAGTCAGCTCAGGTTAATGGCCAGCTCAGCCACAGACCGAATGAACAGGTCAGGTCAGGTCAATGCTAACTCAGCCACAGACTGAATGAACAGGTCAACAACGTCCTGACCACCCATCCCTTCGATGCCAGTGTTTCGCTCATGCACCTCGGCTACTTGGTCCAGCGCCGTACCCATGACAGGTGAAATACCCCAAGTCCACACCTAGAGTTGAGAATGTCAGAAGTTGAGTGTATCAGAAGTTCAGAACGACCTAGACTCCAAAGTTTTCCGTCATCAAGAAGTTCAAAATCCAGATCGTCCGTCGCGTTCATGCCCGGATTGATATTGTCAATTACCATGGTCAATGTACTGCATATCGGCATGGCCCCCATAAGTCGTTTCCAGGATTCAACGTAGACCCAGCTGTGCCAGCGGAGACTGTATTCTTCGCCTCTGCAGGCTCATCTTCGCCTTGTGATATACCTGCACGGGGAGCAGTCAGCCTTGAGATTATTCCCAGACGGTGCAGTAAAGGTAAGGCGAACAACGGATGCCCAGGCGGCCTTCGTGTCAGGAAAATAAATACAAGGGTGTAGACGTCGTTTTCCCGCATAACATTAGACGTAACATCCATATCTTCGCTCATGATGGCGTAGAATCTATAAAGAACCCGTGTCTGAACGATCCACAGCGGGGATTTCCTTACTAGGGACGACTGGTGCTCAGCCGTTCATCTATATACTTCAAGACCCTACGCGGTGCTTTCCGTTAGTAGCCTTGCCAAGGATTTCATCGACTTCAACGCGGTGCTTGGAGAAATTATCAACCAGGTCATCCCACATTGCAGGGTCATGCTCGTGAATGTGCTTGCTCTTCCATGCGTATTCGGTGATCGTGAAAGGACGGCTGCTCTCAAACATGAAGGCAACCGCGCCCTCGGAGATCTTCATGGCCGGCGGGTCATCCTTGGAGGCGGCAGCAAACTGTTCGTAGGCCACACCGTGGGGCACGAACCCGCACTCGAAGGAGATACTCCCTGGCTGGAATTCATCAGAGCGTCCGCTGTATTCTCCGTAGATCAAGCCCATGAGCTCTGAGGCGCAGTTCCTGTGGTAGTATGGCGGACGGTAGGTGTGAGAGGCGACGTCCCACCTGGGAGAGAAGATGAGGAAGTCCGCGAGCGGCGCGGTTGGATCGCGAGACTTTGCCGTGAGAACGCAGAAGATTGAAGGGTCGATATGGTCGACGGAGATGGATCCGACGTTGACGAACTTGGTGAGGTCGTACTTGTACGGTACGTAGTTGCCATGCCAGGCGATGACGTCGAATGGGCAGTGGCGTTGAGCGCTCTTGAAAAACTTGCCTCCGAGCTTGTAGACCACGTCCCAAGGGTCGTCACTAGTCACCTCATATGCAGCAACCGGGTGAAGGAAGTCCCGAGCGTTGGCGAGCCCATTTGCTCCGAGAGGCCCGAGTTCGGGAAGCTCGAAACTGGTGCCCCAAATCTCGAGAATGTAACCGCGAGTGGGCCCTTCAACATTGACCTTGAAGCGCTGGCCACGCTGGATGACGCAGATCTCGCCAGGTTGGACGAAGAGGAAACCGAACTCGGTCTGAATATCGAGAGCACCTTGCTGCGGGACAATGAGGAAGTCACCGTCAGAGTTAACAAAGGCTCTCTTTTCCATGCTCTTGTTGCAGAGGAAGACGTGAGTCGCAAGACCCTCTCGCAGCGTGGGGTCTCCAGATCCCGCAATTGTCTTGAGGCCGTCGATGAAGTCAACATGACCGTCTTTGGGGATCTCGAAAGGGCTCCACGCCAACTGAGTGGGAGAAACATGAACTCGAGGGTTGATGGGCATGAAGTTGGACTCCGTATCCTCATTATCCGGCAGGTTCGTCTACAAAGCAGCGACTGAATTAGCCGCGACTCATCTTGTTTCGAGAGGGATGATGCAGGAGTAGCGGAGATACTCACGAATCCCTGATGAGCGACAGCAGGGCGCGAGCGGTACAGCCACGCCTTCTTGTTGACATGTCTGGGGGCGACGAATGCAGACGCAGTCATCTGCTCCGCATACAGTCCATAGCGGATGGAACGAGGACTATTCTGGCCCTTGGGGATGACGCCAGGCACGGCCTCAGATTCAAAGCTGTTGTTGAAGCCGGGCATGTAGGTGTAAGGGTCATTGCGCCTGGTGCCGAAGCTGGGTATGGAACCGTCCTTCTGAGTTTCCGCCCAATGGAAAATCTTCTGGTAGTCAATTGGAGCAGCCATTCTGATGGTTTTGGACGATACGATACGTCTTGGCCTCACTCAGACTGCAGGAATGAGAGATGTTGGTGAGAGGAGAGCGAGGGAGGGAGAGAGGAGGGAGACATGGTGACTTCGGACATGGTTACGCTTCTTCTAGTCCGGACTATTCCATGTCGGCCAGCCGGGAAACTAAAATGTGTCGTCGTATCGGACGTGAGATGGGCAAATGTCGACCCCACGTCACCCACACTGCGTCCCACAAGCCCCCGCTAGCAACGGCTTTGGCATTTCTGACAAAGACACTGATGACTACAGTCCTGGTTGCGACACGGCACTTGAATCGATGCGGGGTGTGAGGGACACGGCGAGGGGACATCATACATGGGGAAGAATCAGTCCGAGGAGGGGTATCGGGGTCGCTGCCCTTAAAGAGGTCATCCGCGAAGGCTGTTCAGCGATCGGCGAGAGGATTGCCGTTCAAACAGGATGATAGTAAGACCACCTCTTTCTTCGTATCAGATCAGTTCAGAGGGTTGTTGGGATCATTTGAATCAGATTTGATGGCTGGGGAGCATGGGCAATAGCTGAGTTCTTCCCTTTTTCCGCGCTTCTGAGCTCGTTCATCTGGAGTGACGTCAGCTGCGGACTGATCGGGAGTCATGATACCAGAGCATGGCGTCCATCATAGGTTTCCAGAACGCGTATGCCCGTTGCGTTGTATTCGCCTTTCCGATAAAGCAGCTGTTCAAATATCGAAAACATTGAAGCAATGCGGGATCAAGTGAGAAAGCACGGGACGAACTTCAATCCCGAGATTAAGCACTGCCTTCAAGATTGTGTATGATCCGCACCCTTGTATCTCTATTAGTTCGATGAGGCTCGAGCCAAGTCTTCAGGCCCTGAACTGAGGACTACCAGAGAGGCTTCGCGTGGGGGGGAGGGGGGGGAGGGGGGGTTTGTGGGGGTAGTGGATTATCTGGTGTAAGGTACCTTAGGCCCGGGTATTCAGCTTATTAGCCTCTCAGGCAGCACATTATAGAGACCCAGCACTCTGGTCAGCCGTCAGGGGTGTCACATTAACTCAGGTAGGTAGGTAAGTACCAAAATTGATGGAAGAGTTGCTTGTCTCTGGCATGAATCATTCAACTTCACAATGCCCCATCGTGGGGGTAAATCAGAGGAGGACAGCAGGGCCTTTTTGGGCATAGTCCAGTCCGTACAGGTTCGATGGAAGTAAGGGCAATATTCGAGCAGGGAAGGTGGCATCGGGGTGGCAGAGAGCTGCTTGGAAGGAGGACCGGGTAAATCAACCCCTGCCGTCGCCCAGCTGAGCACTACTGCGACCGACTGAATTCCACCAAGCAGCACCGCATCGCCAATTCCACTTTGGCGAGATTCACCAGGCCATGACGAAGCTCATGATGATGCGGGGGAAACATCTTCCAACAATTGTATTCCTTCCCACCACATGTTCTGCCGCCCTCTTATTCGGCTTCCCCTCCTCAAACGTAGCACGCCTAACGGGGCCTGGTCTGCCTACATGCCGTCGATGCTGAATCCTTCAACTGGCCTTTCCAGGCCTTCACCTTGGAGGCATACCAACTGTACCCGGCCGTCACGCTGTATCGAGCCTAGATTCATCCCTGCCGCCGAAATACGCGGATAACGCCCTGGTATCTGCACAAACACCATCGGCCTCGCACCTCTACCGAGTGAGTGGCTTAGCGATGCAGACCATGAAAATGTGCCCTGCCGTGCCGCATCCTTCAAAACCCCAACTCCAACAGCAAAGCCGTAGTCCTGCACCTCATCCCTGCTGGAGCCGGTCTAATGTATAGTTCCTTGCTGCTCAACAGTGATTTCAGTCATAGTGCAGGGTACGTACCCAAGTGATCAACAGCATCACTGCAAGATCATGATTAGAAGCACGGAAGCTTGATCTGAATGAGACGGGAACCCGAGCGGGGGGGGGGCGTTAAGCCTTCATGTACTGAGGCTTTTCCCCCCCCCCCCCCCCCCCCTTCCCGTCCTCTCTTTCAATCTCTGGAGATCCTGATTTCCAGGCATTCGCGCGCCTCCCAGACAGCTCTTGAACACCGAACCATGAGGCTCGCATCCGTCGCAGGGCCTCTGCTGCTCACGTTCCTCGCCGTAACAACGACGGCTCAGAACAGCCAGGGGAACAACATCACCTGCTACGGCGTTGGAGGCAAGGAATACGCCAACAACTACAAATGTCCCGGCTCGAACGCCTGTTGCGGCTCCCTCGACCAGTGTCTGCCCAACAGGCTGTGCAAGAGCTCCGGCCTGTCAGACGATATATTCATCCGCGGGCCGTGTTCGACTGATCCCTACGACGAGAAAGAGTGCGCCAAGATCTGCGTCTACAGTGGGTTGATCTTCTTCGATGCTTCAGGGCAAACTTGGGAAGGAATCAGGCTGACTGATACGCTTTGCAGACGAGAGGGAGTCCAGCAAGGGGCGTTTTCCTCAAGTCACCATATGCGAAGACGGCAGCTTCTGCTGTAATAATGACGCGCAGTGCTGCGAGCGCGGACGCGGCACATTCCTCGACGAAAGGGGGAATATCATCGATGGCCCCGAGTCGTCCTCGTCATCAAGAAGTAGCGCGCCAACTTCCGCGGCGGCGGCTTCGACGGCGGCGAACGGGTCACCTCCAAGCGAAACAACAGGCGGTTCAAAGCCGCAAAGCTCAGGCTCTGACGACAGCCTGGGCCTGAAGGTTGGGCTGGGGCTCGGTATCCCCCTTGTGGCCATCGTCTCCGGCCTGGGTGTCTGGTTCTTCTTGACGCGGAGGAGGAGAAGGGAGCGTCTCGACACGGTCGAGGTTGGCGAGGCCGCACCATGCGCCAAGGGAGAGAGCACGCTTGGGAGCACGTATGTGCCCTCGCACGGCCCGACGCCGCAGGGAAGCCCGTTCAGCGGGCAGTATCAGGTGTCGGAGATGGACTTGGCGCCGAGAAATGTGCACGAGTTGGAGGGGACGACGTTGGTTGGGCGGGGCACGGCTGAGCTTCACTGATTTTCCCCTAGAGCCTTTCATATGATATTAAACCGACTAGATACCGACTTGATGCATTGCGTAATCACGAAGGAAAGATTGAAACAACGCACTTCTCATGCTTCCTTGTCCCTGACCAGCTGCTCTAACAGAACCTTATAGCCTCGAGGACTTGAATTGTGAGGCGATCTGACGCTGCGTGCGTGTCAATAATCGCTAGACTATCGATCTGAGGGCTTAGCATGATATGGAACAACCTGACATTGAGCTACTCATGGAAACAGGTTGCGCCATCTACTTTGGACCGTCAACGTGACATTGATTCTTCAAAACCCACGAGGTGCCTTCCGCCAGAAGTATTAGTATCACCTCTTCGACAGCCATGTGTTTTTAAAGGTTCGTTGCGTCGGGTATCGACACCAGAGACAGAGCCGTCCTTCTGGATCTGTATCTGAGCAGTGGAAGATCTTCTAGTAGTCCTCTGGAGCGCCCTGGCGTGGTAGGTACGGTGTATAGATGTGGAGTGTTAATCAGGAAGAAGGTTTGAATTGTCCGACAAAACAACAAGATAAGAGCTGGACAAATGTTGACCCCACGCCACCCACAAGGCGTCCAGGCGTCCCACAAGGCCTCGGCCATCAATGACTTTGGATGTCTAGCAGAAATGCCACATTATCCGTGGGGCTCAAAGGTCCGTGGGGAAGTTTTAGATGTGGAGGGCAGACGTCACTGTCCAATGTCCATGACTCGAATAACACGAGGTGAGGTGGCCCTTGGAGGCAGTACTTAGAATTATTCAGGGGTCCAGCCTTCGCTGCACGTAACATGTCGTATGTCTTCTTTGTATTTCGTCGGATGGTGGTACGTCAAAGTGAACCGTGAACGAATATCTTGCGCAACGTAAGATACCTAAGGGACCTCACTCACTCTCAGAGTAGTCGAAAGCTTGCAGTTGACCGACCACATGTGGGCTGAGGGGAGCAGCGCCCTGTAAGACCGCCAGCAGATGCGAAAATCGTGATTCATATCATACGATCTATAAATTTTCTGCACATGAGGGCGTCTGATGGTTCAGTAGCTCAAGTCGGGGCCTAATGGATTCTGCAATATCTTGTATCACCCTGAGCAACGTCCAAGTCCAACGAGATGTTTGCAATGAGCCTCACCGAATATAAATTGAACAAGAAAAGTCAAAGTCGCATTTTACAGGGGAGATGACTCGCTCAAACCTTAACCATCGAACTCTACACTCACTCTCACCTGCAAGGCAAAGTGGGTGACGCGGCGGTGAGATGAAATGCAGAGTGTGGGGACAACACAGAGTGCGATGTCTCCCGGAATGAAGGCTGCCTCTGAGTACCATTGAAATTTCCCTGCATGCTGCAAGCACCTTGAGGGTCTGACTGATTCAGAAGTCAAGCAAGCAGTCGAGCCAGCAGTCAGGCTCGAGAGTTGGCTGGCTCGGTGGCATGACATGAAAGTCGTGGTACCTGAATATGGCTGTGTGAAGAAAAGAAGAAGAAGACTGATAAGGACGATGATGTACCTAAGGTAAGGTAGGCAAGTACCTAAGGTACCTACCTAGGTAGGCAAGGGATGCATGAGCTTTGAAGCTAGGGCCATCTCAGGTAGCACCCCGCTAACAACACCACTGAAGCAAACCAATAGAAGACCTAGGATTTCTAATTTCGAGGTCGGTCTTGTCTTATCGCGGCTCGATGAACTGGCAATGGCGTCACTCATGTACCACGTCTGCAGCTGTTGACGGACGTAGGCATCATCAATCGCCAGATTATTGACCTGGGGGTGGGCTGGTCTCCAGGGCTCTCGCTCTCTACCCCGCCAACCTCTTCTCTTTGTAGGACGCTGGAACCGACCACTCCCTGTAAACCGCGTGCTGCCTTTCCAATACGTGATTGCCCAAGCCCCAATCGCCTCGTCATCCCACCCGCTTTCTACCTCCACGATCGTGTACGCCTTCTCCTCTAAAGCTCTCTCTCCTCCTCCTCCTTCTTCATCGAAGCTTTCCTTCATGCAATCGCTCAGACTCTTCCTCCGCCCAAGAACACTCCACCAATTCGTCCCACGCCAACTGCCGAAACAACACCAACGGCGAACCTTCACATCCGCCCTGCGAACCATGGCGGCCACAGAGTACAAGCTCAAGTCCATCACCGCCCTCGACCTCCGCCCCGGCGAGAAGCATGAGGTCGAGGTCGAGGGCATCGAAGGCGGCAAGGTCCTGCTCGTCAACGCCGGCGGCAAGATCCAGGCCGTCGGCTCAAAGTGCACTCACTACGGTGCCCCCCTCGTCAAAGGCGTCCTGACCACTACCGGCCGCCTTACCTGCCCGTGGCACGGCGGTGCGTTACCCTGAGCCTCTCCCCTTGAATGGAACATCCCGCTAAACAGCTGTAGCCTGCTTCAACGCCAAGACGGGCGACGTAGAGGATGCCCCGGCCCTCGATGCCCTCCCCATCTTCAACGTCACCGAACGCGACGGTGCAGTCTACCTCACCGGTGAGGAGGCCGCCATCAAGGGCAGCCGCCGCAAGCCCAACTTCAAGTGCCGCTCGACCGGCGCCGCCGAGAAGAAGGTCGTCATCGTGGGCGGCGGCTCGGGGGCTCTGGGAGCCGTAGAGGGTCTGCGCAACGGTGGCTTTGATGGCCCCATTACCATCATCTCAAAAGAGGGATACCTGCCCATCGACCGTCCCAAGCTGTCAAAGGCTCTCCTGACCGATCCCGAGAAGCTGCAGTGGCGTGACGCCGACTACTTCAAGACCGGGGACGTCGAGATTGTTGACGACGAGGTCACGGACGTCGACTTTTCCGGACGGACCGTCACGACGAAGAATGGCGGGAAGCAACCCTACGGAAAGCTCATCCTCGCGACGGGCGGCACGCCGAGGAACCTGCCGCTGCAGGGTTTCAAGGTCCTCGAGAACATCTTCACGCTGCGCACCATCCACGACACGAAGAAGATCACGGCTGCCATCGGCGACAAGGGCAAGAAGATCGTCATTGTCGGCTCGTCGTTCATCGGTATGGAGGTCGCCAACGCGACGGCCAAGAACAACACCGTTACCGTCATCGGCATGGAGAAGGTGCCTCTCGAGAGGGTCCTCGGCGAGAAGATTGGTGCCGGCTTGCAGAAGGGTCTCGAGGGCAACGGCGTCAAGTTCCACATGTCGGCTGGTGTCGAGAAGGCTGAGCCCTCTGCGTCTGATCCCTCCAAGGTTGGCTCTGTCCATCTCAAGGACGGCACGAAACTTGAGGCAGACCTCGTCATTCTCGGTGTCGGCGTCGCGCCGGCCACTGAGTTCCTCCAGAACAACAAGGTCCTCCGACTCGAGAAGGACGGGTCCATACAGACGGACGAGTACTACTCAGTGACAGGCCTCAAGGATGTCTACGCCGTCGGTGACATCGCCACCTTCCCCTACCACGGCCCTGGAGGAGACGGCAAGTACACCCGCATCGAGCACTGGGACGTGGCCCAAAACGCCGGCCGCACCGTGGCGAACCACATCATCAGCGCCTCCGTCAAGCAAGAGGTCTGCATCCCCGTCTTCTGGTCCGCCCTGACGGCGCAGCTAAGGTACTGCGGAAACACCGCTGGCGGGTGGGACGACGTCGTTATCCAGGGCAGCGTCGAGGAGAACTCGTTCGCAGCCTACTACTGCAAGGGCGATACCGTCGTCGCCATGGCTTCCATGGGCCAGGATCCCGCCATGGTGCAGTCCGCTGAGCTGATGCGGCTTGGCAAGATGCCTAGCAAGGCGGAGTTCGAAAAGGGCCTGGACGTCCGTACCGTCGGTCCTCTTGAGGCCTAAGGTTGTGTGGAGGAGTATTTGGTGTAATGATGATGGCCATGCCACGCTCTGCCATAGTAAAAAGAGAAGAAGAGCCTTGATGAAGTCTGGACGGTCCTTCGGCGTACTGTGCCTAGTTTCTTTGGTCTCGCGCCTTCAACCTTCCAGGTCTGCATCTTCCAGTGGCTCAACGTCGAAGTATTCCGCCGGCGGTGACGCGCTATGTCGGCGTTCAAGTTCATTAAGAATCGCTCGGCAATGCCTCTCCTCCCACAGGAAGGACTGCAACGTCGCTTGCAAATCCTGCCGACCGGCATCGGTCAGCGTCCCTCCGGGAGTGGTGTCCCGTAACGCCGCCTTGAACATGGCCCCAAACCACTGCGCGTTCTCATTGACGTGCACCCCTCCCGAACCAACAATGCCGATGAACGCGAGCCATAGGGGTAGCGCCCCCGGCCCAATGCCCGCCGGCTCGTCCAGCTCCGTCAGCAGCGTCCGCAGCCTGCAGCAGAGGACCATGAGCAACTGGCTCGTGGGCGGCACGTCGCGCAGCGCGACGTAGAGGAATATGTGCGCGCCAAAGACGAGGGCCCGTACTCTCTTCTTGGAATGCGAGGAGGGGTCGTCGGGGCTGCCACCATAGAGAAAGTTGAGGATACAGCTGTCCGCCGTCCCCATGAGGATGCGGATGCTGTCGGCGCCGACGGTGTCGGTCGTCTGAGCGCAGATGGATTGCCTGAGAAGGGAGAAGATTGTATTGACATATGCTGCTGTTGACAGGCCGTTATTCTTTTCGATGCCGAGGTCTGCTAGGGGTGGCACCAATGCTTGTTGGAGGACGTGGTCGGGGAGAACGACTTGGTCGAGCGTGTGGAAGGGTGGAAAGAAGGGGATGCGTCCGAGGCCGGAGGCTACTTGGATGTCGACCCTAGTCATGGTCAGCCCCTGGGCCGATAGGTTTTTGTTGTATGCTTACCAGTTGATGCACCGACAGAGGATGTAGTCGTGCTGGATCGTAGCCGGGCCCCCGCTCGTCTGGACCATTTCATACAGGCCTCTCAGATGGACATCCGCCGCCTCGAATTCACCCTGGAAAGCCTAGGAGGGATGAGAAAGTTGCAGACAAGAGAGGACAAGTGGGTGGCACATACCTCAACGTTCGCCAAGGTGGCAACAGCGGCCAGAACCGAAACGTCTCGACTTGCTCGTCTTGATAATGCTGCGGTATTAAGACGGCTACTGATGGCTCGCATAGCCTCTCCCTTTTGACGATACCCTTCAATCTGCAGCTTGGGGTCTAAGGAGGGAAGACTGGCCGTCCAGAAACCCGCAGCCAAAGCCAGTGTTGCGCGCATGACGAGCTCGCTCTGCATGGCGTAGGGGAACCACGGTCTTTGCTTGTCGACTGTGGTCAAGTTCAGGCTGAAGCCGTTTACGACTACCGGGCAATGCAACATCAGCTTCACTGTTCATCTCACGTGTCAAGAGCCCAGACCTCGACTTACAATACTGCGCGAGAGCGTCAACGGAGGGACTGTTCGGGATTGGCAGGCTGTTGAAGGGATCCATCACATTGGCCTTCAATCGCGGGATCGACTCTATCGGAGTAACCTGGCCCGTCGTCGACCCGCTGCTCTTGTCGTGGCCAGTCTAGAGAAAAGCGCTCCCATCAGCTTGAGGTCAGGGCATTCGAAGCCACACACGGACCTCTCATACCTTGAACCACACAGTCCAGTCCGGTTGCTGATAAGCTCGCGTGCCCGCTCTCCGCAGAGCATCCGCCCCAGCCTGCGCTCCCGCGATTCGAAAGCGTCCTCTGAGATCGACCCTGCGGTCTGCCGCGTGCTGCAATTGATGGTGGTTCGTCTTGGCGGCTTCAAGGCGAGCCTGAGACCCTCGCTGCAGGCCCTGCTTGATGGCATGGCTGCGCGCGTCCTTGCTGGCGGGTTGGAACTTTCCATCCGATGTTTCCGAAGCGATGAATTTGAACTCAGGCATCCTAGAAGACGCTCATGGCCGGGGGTCGCCACGGGCGGTGGATTCTTCGAGGAGGTGGGAGTTCGAATGGGTGCATTCTTCAGTCTCCAGCGACGAGGGATTTGACCAGCTCCTAGGAAAACCCAACTATCTTCAAAATACTAATCGGCCGATGCTTAAAGCCGCGTCTTGCGTAGATGAGGGATAACCAATTACCGCGGGTGATCCACGCGGGAAACGACTCATGTTGATGAAACTAAGTTCGCAGATGCCGTTGATTGTGGCTTTTGGATCGTGGCTAAATTGTGACAACGGGGCATCTTGGCTGTTTTGCTTAAGCGAAACGCAAGCACGTGGGAATTCCCGGGTGCTGAGCCACGTGATGGTGCCGATAACGCACGCCTCACCGGTTTCTCACCGAGTACTGACCGAGGCTTCCCCGGCCTGTGCCATGACTATCATTTGCCTCTTCATCTCTTCGTTGCAGCATGGCTATCCATAGAACGCATCACTTCGTCGAAGTCTAGATAAAGTTTGCCAAAGCTATAGAGAACAAGTCTGTAAATTTCCCGCCGCTAGCCGTTCCGAGCACACCTCCAACAAACGACATCCCGCCAGTCTGACTCTCCCCGAAACCGTCAAACCCTCCTGAACGCCGAGCGAGGGCCGACATCGCCGAACACCACTCCCTCAGTCTTATTCCAAACTCATCCCACGGCCCGAAAGCGACACGCTCGTCAGGTCGTCGTTGTTGATACCAAGTACCGGCAGCACTATCCCGTACAAACCAACGGATGGGTCCACGAGATCTTACCACGGCGATCGGGGGTGCCAACCGACCTCCCTCGACGGCCTCCGCTCCAAAAAGCGGATTCCCTTTGAGGCAACACAACTTCCGTCGCACCGATGAGGCACCAGGACTTTGCGTTTGATTGGCAACAACAGACGAGACGAGATGACTGCCCCGGTGAGGCGGTCGCCAGTTGGGTGCACGATCTTGTCAGACCATGGGACGCTGCGTTCGGGCTTTCATTGCCGTTAGCTTAGGCCGCCAGGTCTTCCCAACTTGGTGAGACGTGAGGAGTTCCTTGTTTGGAATTTCGGGTTCCCACACTCTTCTGGCCTGGTCCCCCTTACGGATGACATCCTTCGATGGTTTCCATTGCATCCTGGTGGCGTTTTGACATGTTGGAGGCGTTACATCCTGTCTTATCACCCATGTTCAGGGTCTCACATGGCCTGAATCATATTGTTCCAAGAAAACAGCTTGAAATTCCGACAGGAAAAAGCAGCTTCAAAGCTAATCCCTCGTCCCACGACTGTGGCCCCAAATACTTGGACACCCGCATCATCTAACCCCACCCAAGAAGCAGCAGCCCGAGACCCAGCCCTCCTAGAACAGTTGTGACAACAGCAGTGACAGTAACCAATAGTCCCGTAACCAGCAGATTCAGAGCCAGCACCAACGCACTGAGGGCCAACAGCAGCGGGTTGACGCGCAGCAGCACAGGACCTGCGCAGCATCAGTAACAAGTTCAGAATCCACCCCATCATCAAAGAATACATACCAAGACCGATGCGCTCAATGACGGCGCGCACGGTGCTTACAATCTCATACACGACCTCGAGCACCCTTTCCGTCAAGCACTGCGCGTCGCAGGAGTCTTCCTCTCCCTCATCCTGGCGCTTGAGGAGCTTTCTCCTGTTGACGCTGCTCGTGGCAGTTCCGATGGCAGCGGTGATGGCGTCGAACGCCGGGTTGATCACCCCGGCGAGTGCGTTGACCTCTACTAGGCCCGGGTTCTCGGACGCATCGGCCAGGGAGGCATCTGTTTACACGGTCAGCTCTTATGAGATTCTTCCTCATCTTGGGATTTGTTTTGCTCACTGATGAGGGTGGTTTGCCCGATGACCTCTTGTCGGAGCGTCTCAATGACCGAGGCCTGCGACTCGAGTTGCCGCTTCTCGAGGCCGGTGTCTATAGGCTGGGCTACGGGCGTCGCGAACACGCTGGCCGCCAGACCAAGGGTTGCTGTCAAGATGAATCTCATGGTGGGTGATGTGTCACAGCAGAGGCAGCGATCCGTAAATGCGAGTTTGAGTCGCTTGTAGCTAAAAGTACTTGCCAACACGAGAGGCAAGCTGGGGTTTTATGGCTGATGATTGGCGCCAACACCCTGAGCTTAACGCGTGTTCATCGCCGATGACGGCATGCTCTCAGACTTCGCAACTGAAGAGCACTCCCATGACATGATGATGGTGAGCCGTGCTCTCTGAACCAAAGCCATACACAGGCGCAAACCGTCCGCGACGTTGCACCGAGCAAGCCCAAGAACGAGGAGGCGAAAGGCTAACCTGTATCGACGGCACTCCGATGAACAGGCCTCACCTCCATTCATCATTCGATTTCAAACGCATTGGAGCCGTAACCCGAATGTAGGACGCCACCGACGCTGATTCGTAGTTCGCGTCGGTGATATGGACGGGGATTATCGGCTTGGGTCACATCGCGCCGTGCACCAATGGGTCGACGGCCTGGGCCAGGACCACCCATCGTCAGGGGCGGACTCGATGATGTCAAAACCGGTGAGCAAGAGCAATATTCAAGGATCGAACGCCGTGGATGTCCTGGCGGCTGTGTGTCGGACTGAGAGCCCGTCGGTGAACGTGAAGTCCCTGGCAGATGCCAACCAACCTGGACTTCGAATGGCTGGCTGAACCACAACAACGTCGGTGAGATCCATGTCTGTTTGACGTCTTGATTGCAAGAGCGCTTCGTCGAGTAATCGGTTCTTCCCACGAGCTTATTTGGTCTCGTCTGCTGAATGGCGTCCCCGAAAGGCTACCTCCCTCTGCTCCCCAAAAAGCCAGCTCCAGCGCATGTCCTCCTGGCCAGTCCGGCGAAAGCGATTTCAAGTCCCTGGGCTCTGCCACGTCTTCGAGGTTCGCGAACCGACGCTAGAGTTGTGTCAACACCAACGATCGTTTGCCGCACGTCAGTGCCCCTCATCATCCCCGGTAATCCATCGGAGGCTTGACTTGATGGTCTCATGTTGAGCAAACGCTCGCTCCTGTAGCACTCTAACGCCTTTGCATCAGCATCGTATTGGTCGATGGGCAAAAGGTGCTCGAATGTTTGGCTAGTTTGTAGTACGGCAACGTCTGCTGCAACTGTTACTCGTCGGTCATCGACGAGTGGACCACTTGTGTAGATGGCATCACGGCGTCGGAAAGAGACGTGTATCTAATTGGTACTTTCGACGTGGCGGGCGAGACTGCCTTGCCTGCCGGTGTGGTGGGCATGATGCAGGGTTGGTCAAAAGATATGTGGTGTTCTAAGTCGGCTGTGGCAATGATACTCCTGATTCTTTGGCATTGGGCCTGTGCACCTTTGGCTTCTGGTGGCGATGAGATGGCGGTCAATGATGCTGCAAACGGAGCTTCGATGCAGTCGCTCTCACTACTGTTGCCCAGCATATTGGACAAAGCCAACGACAACTGCAGTCAGGATGAGACACATCACCCAATGATGCAAACCCCTCGACCGAAGTATTGTTTACTTGAACACCGCAAATAGCCATCCGAATCAGCCTCGTAAAGAGACCCTCCGAAAACAACGGAGCGTCTTGTGCCTCCAGCTACTTCCCGAAGCAACACAAAGGTACGGCCTTGAGTTGCCTTGGAACAGCTAGTTGCATCAGAATCTAATCTCGAGCGACCAACTCAGCAAGTCAGGGCGGTCCTCGGCCCCTGCACGCGTAACTCGACCCAAACGGCCTCGCGATGCTGCTCTCATCCGTCGGCGTCGGGCACAAGGTCCACGCGCGTGGGATGCGTCGTGAGCGGCAGGTCCCCGCGGACCGATCCGCACATGGAGGGCGTATACTGCCAGGCTTGGGTGCCTGTAATCCCAGACTGTCGGTGTCGGCGGGCGCGGCGCGGGGCAGATGGCTGTGCCGGGGGCCGCCGAGCAGCAGGGGCCGCCGCGTCCGGGCTGAGTGAGACATTCTCACGGATGATGAGAGAGGTCTCAGACAAACGGGATGTAACCGGTCGGCAGTTGTTACGTTAAGCGAGAAAAGAGGGACGCCAGGCCGGTACGCCCTGGTTGCGTTTTCAGCATTGAAAGAGACAAGTTGAATATACAGGTTCGGGACCGGATATCGACAGGATGAAAGACTCGGTTCGAATGACGATTGAGTGACACTCTTGGTACCAACGAAGGGAAGTCGGCGGGCGACCTAATACTGTCATAAAGTGTCGAGTGTCTGTCGTCTGTTGGTCACCGGTTGCCTTTCATGAAATATTCTGTCCACTCTTGCATTAGCCTACGGCGTTTGCCCAGTCATAGCCCGCGTCCCTCATCGCCAAAAGAACCTTTCTTGGCATAGCGCCTTCGCGCCCTTCAGTCGCCGCGCCCTTGGGCTTTGCGGCATTGTCCCTTGTGCCTTGGTTTGCCGCTCTTCCCCACGATCAACAGCTCAGTCGCCCTGCATCCGCCAGCAGGACGTCCCCTGACGCCGCTAGTCTCCTTGGCTCCCCCCCCCTGTAGTGGACCGAAGAATAAATTTCAGGGCCTGTCGCCCACCATGGCTTTTGGAAGACTCTTCTTCCTTCTTCAACATCGTCTCAAGAGACCTCCTTCGACGGACAAGCCGCGCTCCGGATCGTGGTCAAACAACAGTGAAGACGCCGACTCTTTGTCGCCCATGACATACAAGACCTGCAATGCAGAGGACAGCTGCCTAAAAAACCATTCCGGTCAGCCGGAACAGGCCATTGAGGTTCACAGGGGAGGGACCGGGAATTCTTCGGGAGCTGGTGAAAGCCGCGATGGCTCCGACCACGGCCACAGCGGTCACGGTCATGACCCCGAGAAGGATCCGGCCCTCCGCTATGGAGACCTTCCCGGCACGGAAGCATTGACGAGGCCTGAAACGAACCTTGAGTTCCCTGAGGGCGGGCTACAGGCCTGGCTCGTGGTATTCGGTTCGTTCTGTGCCATGCTATCCGTGTTCGGACTCATCAACACGGCCGCCGTGTTCGAGTCGTATTTTTCTGAGAACCAACTCTCCGATTACACAGCGTCGGAGATTGGCTGGATTTTCAGTCTTTACCTGTTTGTCGTCTTCTTTGTCGGCATTCAAGTGGGGCCCGTCTTCGACAAGTACGGACCCCGTGTTGTCGTCGCCATCGGCGGTCTGCTCATGGCGGGGAGCTTGCTCATCCTCAGCGTGTGCGAAGGTAGGCCAATCCGAAAGCTGTGCACGGGAAATCCCCCAGGCTAAGATGTTTGTGTAGGTTATTACCAGATCATGCTCTCCTACTCGGTGATGGGTGGCCTCGGCGGTGCCCTTCTCAACACACCGGCTTATGGAGCGATCGCCCACTTCTTCAACGTGAAGCGGGGCTTCGCCACAGGCGTCGCGGCGACGGCCGGCTCGATCGGCGGTATTGTGTTCCCTGTCTTGCTGCAGAAGCTGCTCCCGAAGCTCGGTTTCGGATGGACGGCGCGCATCCTAGGCTTCATACTCTTGGGCCTGGCGGTGCCGGCGAACCTGTTCATCCGCTCCCGCCTGCCCCCGAGGGACAAGCTGTCGTCGGTGTGGCCCGATTTCAGCGTGTTCAAGGACATGAAGTTCACCATCTCTGCGGTGGGCATCTTTTTCATGGAGTGGGGGCTGTTTGTGCCGTTGACATACATCGTGTCATACGCGGCACGGTACTCGGCCTCGGGCAACGCAACCGACTCGTACACGCTCCTGTCGATTATGAACGCGGGGTCGGCACTGGGCCGTTTCATCCCGGGTTTCGTGGCGGACAAGATTGGCCGGTTCAACGTCATCATCTTTACGATTGCGATGTGTATCGCCACGACTTTCGGACTGTGGTTGCCTGCGGGCGACTCGGAGCCGATGTTGATTGCATTTGCCGTGTTGTTCGGGTTTGCCAGCGGAAGCAACTTGGGGTTGATCCCGGTGTGCCTGGGCCAACTGTGCGACCCGCGTGACTACGGGCGGTTCCTTTCGACGGCCATGATGGTGGCCAGTTTCGGAACCCTGAGCAGCTTGCCTATTGCCGGCGCCATTCTCGAGGCGGGCGACCGTTCTGACGTCGGATGGCGTGCCGTCATTGCCTTTGGAGGCTTGTCGTATGTCATCGCTCTTGGCTGCTACATAGCTGCGAGGGTCATGGCCGTCGGTTGGAGCTTGAAGAGGGTCTTCTGAGGGACTTTTCCCGCTTGCTTCGAGCCGAAGGAGTCTTCAGGCTTGGATGATCAAAGTAAGAATGGAGCAAAAGCCAATGGCCCAGCGGACGATTGACGTGGGCCAGACAATGGCGGTGGGAAGGAAAGGGGATGGAAGCAAGTGTTTGGGAGGCAAACTGTTTCATCAGCAATAGATGCAGACAAAATAAAAACCAATCGAAGCTGAATTTGGAAGCTGTGAGGTGGTTTGGTGAAGATGGTCTGCAACGGCGTGGAAGTGCAGTCGATGTTGTTCGAGGACGTCTCTTGAAAGGACGGAACATGGTGATGACCAAACCAGGAAGCTGTAGTGGCCGCCGAGCGCTGTGGCGGGGCTGTTCCGCTGTTCCACGGCGGCGCATCGCGGCAGGTTCCACTGAAAAAAATTACCCCGCCATGTCCGTCGTGACTGCCCCGCGATGACTGGCGAATGCCTTGCCTCTTGAAATCGTCTGTCTGATTTTTCCAACCCAACATCGGGCCACCATCTCGACCACTTCATTGACCATGGCGGCGACACTATCTGCGGCGCCAGTCCTCTCGACGCCAGCTGAGTATATGTTCGAAGACCCGACCCCCGTCACCACCAATCCCGATACCGAACCTGTCCATCCTCGAACCGACGATGAGCTGCAATCTCTTTACGAGATCCGTCGCACTGCGCGTGAGATCAAGCAAGGTGGTTGGAAGCGCATCGCTCTCCAGTTTGCCGATCACATGCTACGCGACGCTGGCTGGGTTGTGGAAGCTCTGAACAAGGCGATCGCCGAGGAACCTGCTCCAGCAAAGGAAAAGGAGGCCGAACAGAAAGCATTGGCGCCATCAGGAACAGCAACAGAAACGGACCTCACGACAAAGTCTTCGTCTCAAACTCCACAGAAAGAGCGCATTTATATCCTCGCCGATACTTCCTATAGCGCCTGCTGCGTTGACGAGATTGCCGCAGAACACGCTGATGCTGAAGTTGTCGTTCACTACGGTCGCTCGTGCCTCTCTCCGACTTCCCGTCTGCCTGTCATCTACGTATTTACCCACCATGCCCTCGATCATGATGCAGTCGTGTCCCAATTTGAAGCGACCTTTCCCGACAAGGCTGCCAAGGTCATTCTCATGGCCGACATTACATACCAAGACCACGTCCTTGACGTAGCCGGCTTGCTGCGTGCCCGCGGCTACACCCATCTCCTGCACACCACCGTCGTCCACAACCCAGCCGGTACCATTCCCAACCGTCGCATCGCCACTGCGGACGACCCGTCACCGACCGCCGACCCGTCTCCTTCGTTTGAAACCGACATCGACCTCCCTTCTCACGCCCTCTTCCACATCTCCACCCCGCCTCCCGCCCTCCTCCTCGCCCTCCAGACCCGTCTCACATCCCTCCACGTCCTCTCGACAGCGACGGCGACACCCACAACCGACGATCCTACCTTCCACACAGCGGCACTCCTCCGCCGCCGCTTCGCCCGCGTACTCACCCTAGCCAGCGCCGGCATCGTCGGTATCCTCGTCAACACCCTCTCCCTGGACGGTTCCCTGCGTTCCCTCGACCTGTTACGCTCCCGCATCGCCGCCGCCGGCAAGAAAAGCTACACCATAGTCGTTGGAAAGCTGAACCCCGCCAAGCTGGCCAACTTTGCCGAGATCGACGGATGGGTCGTCGTCGGGTGCTGGGAGAGCGGACTCGTTGAGGAAGACGCGGGGTTTTACCGGCCCGTCATCACGCCCTTTGAGATGGAAGTCGCGTTGCTACCGCCTGAGGAGAGAATCTGGGGTTTGGAGTGGTGGGCGGGCATAGAGAAGCTGAAGCCTGAGGGAGAAGCCAAGGTTCCAGAGGGTGAAGATGAGGCTGAGGTGGCAGCTGAGACGGAAGAGGTGGAGGGTGGGGTCGAAGACGAGGAGTCGGCGCCGCCCGAGTATGACCTTCGCACGGGTCGGCTGGTCGCGAGCCGGCCGATGAAGGTGGCGGTCGGCGGCCACCTCAAACCGCGAGCCGAGGTTCCTGCCGAGACCGACACCGAGGGGCCAGCCACTCTGGAGCGACCGTCCGAGGCGCTAGTCAAGAGACAGGCGGGCGATCTGGCGACGATCAACGGAGTGCTCAGCCCGGGCGCGGAGTTTCTGCGGTCGCAGCGTACGTGGCAGGGTCTCGGAACGGACCACGACCCGGGGGAGGAGAGCACGACGATCGAAGAGGGCCGCAGCGGCGTCGCGCGGGGTTACACGGTCGGCGACGATGCGTCACGGGCATGACGGAGCGCGAACAGGGCATGACGGCGGGGCGTACAAAAAAAGAGGCAAATTCACTTTCACGGCCAAACTAGATGAGACGAGGGATTGTTGTTATGATCATGATTCAGTCGATATACATGCCCGTCGGGACCGGCTCAGCCAGGCCGTGGACAGGCCATCTCTAATGAGGAAAAAATAGATAGACATTAGGAACAGAAGGGAAGAGGAAAGGCCCCGCGGGACCTCCA
This sequence comes from Verticillium nubilum, assembly GCA_002851675.1. Lineage (NCBI taxonomy): Eukaryota > Fungi > Ascomycota > Sordariomycetes > Glomerellales > Plectosphaerellaceae > Verticillium > Verticillium nubilum. The sequence goes on along the minus strand of NMXI01000004.1, from coordinate 682,292 downwards.
GAGCGGGAAATTTTCGTCAAAGTTCGTCAAGTCCATGACCCCATATATCCAAGTGCCATGAAAACCGAGCGTCGGTCGCTCGCACCCGTCTCATATCATCCTCGTCTTTCATATGCAGTCCATCGCTGTCATCCCCTCGCAACAGAAGAAAAATATCGTAGTCTTTCCTTTCGCGCAGCTCACTCAGACGTACACCCTGCGGTGGGAGTGCGAACTCCTCCGGCTGTGGCTGTGATGGCTGCGGCTGCGCCTGCTGCCGTGGTATCGACCGTCGCGGTAGGACTTGCGGTCGTGGCTCGATCCGATGCGGTCGCCGCTCATGCAAGCGAGGACGGAAGTGAAGAAGAACATGATGCAGTTCATGATGGCAAAAGCCCAGCTGGCCTTGAGCATGGCGCACGGCTTGTCGGTGTTGAGGTCCCAGTCGGGGCCGGAGACGGAGCCGAGGCCGCCAAAGTCGACGCGCCAGTTCTCGTCGCGCGAGACGTTGCTGCAGCTCTGGTTCTGGATGCCGCGGAGGAACCAGATTGCGGCGATGAAGGCGCCGACGAAGAGGAGATCGACCACGGCGACCATTGTGGCGTTGGTGGAGGAGCGGTGGTAGGTGAAGAGGGTGAAGATGGCCCAGGCGAGGGCGAGGACGGAGACGATGAAGAGGACGAGGATGTAGTTTGGCGTCAGGGCGTTGGCCTCTACGAAACCGTGGACGAACCAGGCGAGCATGCCCATTGTGGGGATGAGGGTGAGGATCTGGAGGATTCGCCAGAAGACGAAGAATATGGTGAAGAGGAACATGGCGGGTTTGTTTGTTTGGGCTGCGACCTGCAGTGAGGTGACTACTGAATGTCTTGATGTTTGTGTGGTGTAGTTTGGCGCGCAGGGCTGCTAGCTGGGAAGGTTGGTAGGTGCCTTCAGCTGATGGACTGGACGACTTGCGATGGGGAGTAGACGACGGAAGATGGCGGGAAGGGATCGGAGACGGGGAGACGGCGGGCTTATGTATGGCGATGAGAGACAAGATGGTGTGGTGGTGTGGTGGTGCTGGTCAGGCGCGGGGCGGCGATGATGAGGCAGAGGTGCAGCGAGGGCAAAATGGAGTGGCTGGTGCAAGCAAACAGCAGCCGGGGTGGAAGGGGAGGGCAGGCAGAAGGGACCTACCTGTACGAGATATTTCGAAGCAGCCAGGATGCACACACAGACAGACACCTTACACACCCACGCACACCACACGGCAGACGGCAAGGCAACTCATAGAGCAGGGGTGTTTCCCAGTTTTTGTTTGCTTTATTTTGATTCCCAGATTGCTGTCGTCAACAGGGCTTCCAAGATGGTGCTGTGAATGCAACCAAGGGAGGTCCTTCAAGACGGGATAAATGAGAGTAAGGGTCCCCCGGGTCGCTGGGCCAGCGCAATATGACGTCGACCATCGTCATTTGCTGAGCCGTGACAACTTGGGGGTCCCTGCGCTGTCTCTCCTGTATCCTGTACCTGTATCCTGTAGGGTTCATCCCGTGTGCTTGGGTTGAGATTTCTCGCGTCGAGGCTGCAAGCGCTTGGCCTATGCTCTTGACGTGTGTGTGTGTGTGTTGTCTTGTCGTCTTGTCGACATTCGATCCGATCCATGTTATTGTTTGGCCATTCCAGCTAGACTGGACCCTCCTATCGTCGTCAATCGGATGGACTGAGACCAGACCAGGGAGCAAGCGTGGAAAAAATGGGGGAAGGCGCCTGACTGGAAATCAGAGGGAATGGAAATGGAAACGGAAATGGCGGGGCTGGTGTGCGCAAGCCACATACTGTGACACACGGGCCACCGGCCCGACACCGTTACACCAGCCACCCAGAATGGTGTTTTATTCAAACTGTGCTTTTGTACTCAGCTCTGCCCTGTTGTACAGTGCACAATGTGTCTATCGACGTCACTGCGCCATCGAGTCCCTGCGGCATCTATCAAGTCCCTGCGGCATCTATCAAGTCCCTGCGTCACGCATCAAACCCCTGCTTTGCAAGCTCTTCTTCTTCTTCTTCTTCTTCTTCTTCTTCTTCTTCTCCTTCTTCAGCTTCACCCGTCATCCCGCTTGCACCATTGTGCCGCCGTTACATGGTCCGCCATGTTCAGACGGTCCTCTCTTGTAGGGAAATCAATCATGGTTTCTCCAAGAGTACTCTGGAATGACAATTCCCATCCCGAGTCACTCCTTTAAACTCAGGATCGATCACGGCAGATTCTATGATATTCCGCCAGTCATCGCCATCATTGTACCTCACATACAGCCCACACCTCTTTTGCATTTCCTTGGGCTTTCAACATGGTGCGCATTGGTTGTTCCATCATGTTATTGATTCAGTAGGCCTTGATGCCAAGTTCGAGACTGCTCGATATACCCAGACGTCCAGCAGAACAAAGTGGGAAGAAATGGATAGTCCTGGTTGCGAGGAATATCAATATAGCTAAATTATCACAACCTCTCTGGGGTTTTCTTCACAATGTACTAGTATTCTTCTAACTGCGTCCTGGCGTCTCAACGAGAACCATCCCGTCCTTCGGTAAGTGCCGTCCGAGTCGCTCACGGGAGCTAACACTAGACATGTCAGCCCAAAACAGTCTCCTCCAACAGCACTTTCGTCGTCGTCGCCGCTGATGTGTTCTCTTTGCAAAACCACGAAACTAATGATACCTCGACTCTCGAATTGAACCTCTGTGGTGTCTGGAAACAGCCGTACGGTGAATGTGCCGGATTCCCCGTCGGCGAGCTGAACCTCAAGGGGGCCATTGTCGTTCATCGAATCCTGAGTATAGGTTGCCACGATGAAAGCGCCTCTCAACTTGATGAAACCGCTGGCGACGTCGACCGTTCTGTCTCCCTCTCTTTTCGTGACAACTTCAACATCAAGAACGGAAACCAGAGCCTCGGGCTGGTTGGGCGCAGGTTTGTTCAGCTCGACGGGTCCGTCCAGGGACGCCCAAGACCATGAAGGAGCCCTGTAAGGGCCTGAAGGCTTTCCCCTCGGGTTGAAGACGACCCAGTCGAGGAAGTTCAGGATCCGTGACCGCCATAAATCCGGCTATGTATACGTCGCCGGTCACCTCCTGGAATAACTTGGCGATTCCCGAGAAGGCGTAGAGCTTGTCCTCGGTTTTGGTGAACTGGCAGCTGGAGTAGGTCGTCACCAGATCGCACCACAGGTCCACGGCGTCGAAAGTCATGGCGCCATCAAGACAGCCTGCATCGCCCTTCTTTTGCCGTCGGTCCGGAACCCCCCTATCCTCAGGTAGCATCAATAGCTTTTCGATGCTTTTGGTAGAATCATGGAGAGGTATTCCGCGGGGAAAGCCCTCGCACTTGTGTTCCTCAAGGCATTCCCAGAGCACCTGGTCCCGACCAAAGTAGAGCTGCCGTGGGCCAAGAAAGCGTTCTTGAAAGACCCAGCCTCTGTGGTGGAGTGATGATCCCAGTAGATGGCGATCCCAGTACGTCCTGTCATAGCAGTAATATTTTTCGTGCTGTCCTGACGACGACTTCTTGGTGATGATGCCAGGCTGAATGTCTCGAGCAATTCGAGGTTGGAAGAGCCCACCTTCCGGGCTTTCTGAGGCAGAGGCTGCGATGTTGCAGACAGCATTCGCATAGATATGTCTCATCATTGGTGCTTCAATCTTCCAGTGCTCTCGACAATCTTGGATAATGCAAAAGCAGTCGACCCATACGTATCGAACACCAAAATTCCGTGCGACTACAATCAAGTCTTGGAATGTCTGCGGAAGGTCCGAGATTTTGCTCCCTCTGCGATATTCATCCACGGTAGACCTTAGTAGGAGTGCGCGCTGGGGACCTGTTCCCCAACGGTAGCTAAGGGTCAGATAGGCAGGGGTTGATGACTCTTTGACATCGACTTTGCTGATCAAGAGCTTCCAGTGCGTCGCGTTATGAGATCCGATGTCAAGGGGACGTGATGGAATCCATCCTTTGGTCGCTGTGGGAGGTACTCTGCACCTTTCTTGATGATGAGAGACACATTCGCGGAACCAGGAACGGGCCAGGCCCAGCGTTGTCGAGGAGCCAGTGTTTTCCTCGAGCTCGGAGAAAACGAACTGGTTCTCGTATTCACTGCCTTAAGATCTTCAGCGGCCGTACATTTACATGCTTGGTAGCGCTGCGTGACAGAGCCATCATGAGCAGCATATACCTGTTGTGGGAATCAATCTGAACAGAACGTTCGTGGCTTGCTCGAACTCCTCCCGGGTCGGATCCATAAAGGTAATCGAAAGTCTGGTCCAGGGAATCGTCCCCTCGTATGACTGATCAGAGATGGAGTAATGGAAAGAACTCCAATCTTCAGAGGCAAGACAGTCCCATGCTTGGCGATGCCGTCCGCTGAGGTTCCAGATCTTGCAACACACAAAGCAATTATCAGCTGCAGCCTTTCGAAATCGTTCCAAAGACTGGTCTTCAGGGATGACTCGGCTGTTCTTCAAGCCGTGTTCCTTCGGCTGGAGAGCTTGTCGGCAAATGGCACACAGCCAACTTTCTGCTGGGGACATGTTGGATAGTGTTGGTCAAAGGGATTCGTGCGGGAGGCGAAATATTGCTCACGCATTGCAGTTGCAGGGACAAGTCTGGTGCATTTAGTACCCCGCGTTGTTGTCTGTTGTCGTCCAGTCTGTCTGAGATGCCCGCCTGCGTATACCCTACGCCACATTATCACACGTCGGGGGCGAGAGAGGTTCTGCACTGGCTAAGAAGTCTGATGAAAATGACGATATGACTACTTTCAAAGCCTTCTGGTTTCATGTTTCCCAGCCGACTGTATAATTTCTATAGAGGCAAAAAGGGACAGAACTGGTGATGTGTGTCTATTCCCCTAGAGGCAGGCAGGTGGGCCTGGAACTACGGACTTAGTGGGCGACGGGGCGCACGGACCCCAGGGCGTGGGGCACGGACCACCAACAATTTCTAGCTCACAGTCAAACTCCAAGTACCCGCCACCAAGCCAGCGTCTGCATAGCTATTCTTGAAAGTGGTAGCAGTCTCTGCCTGGCACCAGACTTCACCACCGGCCTCTGTTCTTCTCTCTCGCGTAATCTGCGATCTTCTTCAGAGACTGAGGTGCGTCAGCCATGTCCATGATAATCTCAATCATGTTCATCCCCTTCCCTTTCTGGATGCCAAAGTCCTCCATCACAGCTTCCAAGTCGCCCCAATTCTCAATCCGTCTCGTCCTCACGGGATATGAGAGGTCATCTCGCGGCGCTCCAAAGAAAGAGGGTGCTTCAAGGTTCCTCCAAGGCTGGATATCGTTGTAAGATGCGTTGAACCCGTGGATGAGACGCTCGATGGTGTAACCGTTGTTGTTCAGGATGAAGATTGTGACGTCGAGCCTGTTTCGGATCATGTCGCTCAAGGCCTGAGCAGACATCTGCAGGCTTCCGTCGCCCACAAAGAGGATCGTCCGCCCATGTGGCCGCGTACCGGCTCTCATCATCTCTCTCTGGGCAAGAGCAGCGCCTTGAGCGGCTGCCAGAGCGTAGCCGATTGAGAGCCACAAGGAAGAGTTGATCAGGAACATGCTTTCCGGGAGGATGAAGCTCTGCCCGCCGTGTGAAGCTGTGCCGGCTTCGGTAAGGATCATGTCTCCTGGACGGAAAAAGTTGGAGATTCGAAGAAAGAATGAGTATTGATCCACCGGCGAACTGGGAATCGACCTTGGAAGATTTCTCAGCAAGTGAGATGGGAGATCTTTCACCTCCGGGAATGGCTCTTGATCATCTCCCGTAGGCAATTCGGCGCAACGGAGCTTCTTTATCAACTCCTGGAGAAGCGTCTTCGTCGATGCCGTTTGTTTGTACTGCGGCAGCCCCTCCAAGGATTGGGGGAAGGAGATTGAGTTCTTCTCAAAGATCATCGTAGCCATCGATGGAGCCAAGGCGCAGAGTCCAAACGTGTTGACGTCCGATTCAAGCGGCCCAAAGTAAAGCACCAGCTCAGACATTTCCACCCACTTGCAAGAGGCTTCGTCTCCCGTTGAGCCGCGAAACATGCCTTTGAAGTTCGGTAGTGTCTCGTTGATGATGCCCTTTCCGAAAGGGGTCGTGAGTATTGGGAATCCCGTGACTTGGGCCAATTCGTTGACTTCCTGTTGAATACCGTAACGAGCAGCGAAGCCGTCCACGAGAATCAAGGGTCTCACACCTTGCAGTATAAAGTCGAGCATCATCTCGACAATGCTAGAGTCAGGCTCTTTGAGAGGCCCGGGATAAGACAGCTCCAGTGACAGCGATGTTCTCGGCGCGGACACCTTGGAAGCGACAATGTCGGAAGGCAGCTCAATGTAGACAGGCCTGCTCTGTAGTAGACATTGTCTCAAAGTTTCGTCGATCAATACTCCAGCCGAGTTCCCAACTTCCAGTCTGGCCTGGGCCACGGTGATTGACTTGTACATGTCCGCAAAGACCCTGGTGTTGCCATCGCCAAGCGAATGATGCAAGCACGATTGAAACCCAGAAGACCGTGAGGGCACTCCGACTATATGCACCAAGGCCACTCTTTCTGCATACGCTCCGGCAACTGCGTTGATGGCAGATAGCTCTCCAACGCCAAAGCAGGTGATGAGGGCCCCCGCGCCCTTGATCCTCGCGTAACCATCAGCGGCGTAGCCCGCATTCAGCTCATTTGCGTTGCCCACCCAGCGAAGACCAGCTCGTTCGATGTAGTCCAGAGAGGCAAGGTTGTAGTCGCCAGGCACTCCATGGATGGAGCCAATTCCGATCTGGGCGAGACGGGTGAACAAGTGCTCGGCTAGATCGATATTGCGGTCCATCGCGGATGAATGAAGGACTTCCTTGGTGGAAACAAAAGGGGAAGTAATGTTGCCGATGGAAAGCAAGGGACCCGATAAGTTGTTGGACTCGTCAGCAAGAAAGGTTGGCTGGAGTTTTGGGATAGAGAAGAGGCCTTTAATACCTTTTCCAGAGCAGCTGTGAACTAAGCCTACCTGACGGTGAATGGACGTGATCTTGATTCACAGTTCCTGCCTGCACTTGACAATGCGCAAGAAGGGATAGTGAATCAGTCAGAGACGTCCTGGCCAAGGCAGGAACAAGGTTCCATTGCGATAGCAGCATTCATATAATGCAGTATTGAAACGAAAACTGATAGCACCGTGAAGGACAGGCGATCAAGGATATGGATGTTGTCAATAGCCAGATTGTCATATGTAAGAGTTCGCAGCCGGAGGGTAGGCGGGATTCGTGGCAAGTCTGAACAACTTGAGGCAATGGAGGATGTGGGTTGCCGTAGTTTCGAGCCCATCCCTGAACGACTAAAGGCCTGGAGACCATTTGCCAGATGCGAGTGCGCAGCTTAAGCTTGAGCTCGTAGAGGTGCAATGCGGCGGCCATACCGTGCAGGCAGACCATTTTTGTTGGCACAGATGTTCAGCCGAATAGACCCCCTCGTGTATGCTAAAGCACAAATCAGCAGCTACTTCAGACTCAACTCACTCAGTATTAGGGTTAAGTATATCTGTCCTATTACAAGCCTCAACGCTCAGGACGCTCAGCCTCATTCGACACATCATTGCCTCCTCAACCACCACATGACCCGGGCAATCTCCGACATGACACATACTGAGGCCTCATTATCCTCCGTGATCGCCAGCCTAGGCCCTAGGGCTCCGCATCATCAATAACATCCAGGTCAAAATCGCGTATCCTCGGTGACCGCCCTGAGATCCCCCCATATTCATCCCTCCCGCTAGCTCCGGACATGACCGCCAGCGAAGACCGCGCCGCGCCGCCATCGCCATGCTCTCGCCTCCGGCTCCGCGGCTGAGGCTCCACATCGCCGCTCCGGTCATACTGTGATCCCGCGCTCGAGGGCCCACCGCCACCGTACCGGCTTCCCATCCTGCTCGAGGCGCGGCTCATGCCGCCGTCGCTCTCGCTCGCTACGCTCGGAGCCGAGCTGTAACCCCCGGCATACGACTGCGGTGACCGTCCCATGCCGTAGTGCCCTTTGTCCTGCGCCCCTTTCCCGGGCGGATGGCCCCAGGCCCTCCCGATGCCGATGAAGTGCCCGTTCGCAGTGACCGGGCTGGTGCCATCGGAACCGCCTTCGCTCTCTGCTCCACTGCTCGACGGCAGCCCTCCATCGTCGTCACCTCTCCAGGTCCGCGGCACGGTCCAGCAGTGAGACATCTCATGCGCCGCCTCTCCCATACCCCGAACCTGTGCCGCTGACCCAGAGTTGCCCTTCCATGGCGGCACCTTCGCCCCGCGGAGTCGCACCGAGAGATGATACGCCACATCATCCCGATACCGCACCCCCGGTACATCAACCGAGACGCTCGCCAGCGTCTGAAGGATTCCGTACACGAGCACCCACCGTCCCCGTCTCGCGACTGCGGGATCTACTTCGCCGACGGCATCCGTCTTCTCGAACTTGACGAATCCGTCAATGAGATCCGAATGCGTAAACTCCGAACCGAGCACGTAGATATTTGTGGCCTCGGTATACGCCAACTGCACCCGCCTCTCGAGCGCTCCACCCCTCGAACTTGACGCTGCCGGCTTGCGCGAGCTCTTGAACATGGACGACGATCCCTCTCGACCGCCTCCCCCGCCACCCATTACCGGAATCGACTCCGGCACAAGCGGATACGGGTGCGGGATCCTGGGGAAGCGCATCCGGTTGTCGAACTCGACGAGCATGTCTGTCATGGGCAGCTCGCTGTCGTCCGCGTCAAAGCCGCGGTTGCCCGACTCGCTGACCATGATCCACTTGCGTCCGGCGCGAGCCTCCGAACCGTCCCAGACGATGTCGCGGTTGACGAGATAGTCGTATAACGCGCCAAAGTCGCGCTGCAGCGCTTGCGTGACGCTCCTCGTGAGCCATATCTCTTCGCTGTCGTCGTCTTCTTGCTGCTGCTGCGGCTGCGCAGGCGGAGGCGGTGGCCAGCAGCCATAGATGCGGGTGTAGTGGCCAAGCAGGAACTTCTGCAGTCTGTCTGCCGCGGCCTTGGCCGGACTATGGGCAATGGGGCCTGACGTCGGCCACATGTCCTGGATTTGCAGATCCACCAGGCGTTCTTCGGCCGCCTGCACCCGCAGCTGCGTTTCGAGGCTCGCCCGCTCCAGAAGCGCCCGAGTAATCGGTGTGAGGCTCTTGAAGTCGGCACACTCCTCTAGCTGATTATACATACCAGCGCAGTGAAGGAAGCTCTCCTTCCAGCCGTCCTCCCACCGCACCTCGGCCCCCTCCGACCAAGCCAGCAGACTGACAGCTGTTTCAGCCTCATTGCGAACGTCGTCAATACCTCGTGCTGTGAGGTATTTGATGATAGTTGCTACATTGTCTGCGTCAGCCGGGAGATAGGCGTCGAGCCGAGCGTGAAGGTCGGTCAGGGCTTGGCATAAAGAGACGCCGACAATGGAGGCATGGTATAGCAACGCAAAGACGTTGCGTGTAGTGATATGGTGCCGTAGTTGGTCAACCTTGTTCACGTTGGGTGGCGTCGGGAAGTACATCTCGTAGGAGATTTGTCCGTCTGCCTCACCAAAGCTGTTGTCCTCTGATACGGGCGGTGTGGGATGTCCTCCCCTACCCGCTCCCTGACCCCCACGCCGGCCATCGAAGCGCAGCATGGGTGGCGCGCCGTGTGGCGAGGGAGGCAGGTAGATATCTTCTTCGGTAGATCCCTCTCGGAGCATGGTGATGAGCTGCCGTGACTCCGTCGCCTCGATTATATGCGAAGACAGGCGGAAGGAGGGGTTTGGTCGCGGCGTCTGGCCCCGTTGTCCGAAGAAAATGAGTACATCGCCGTTGGGATCCCAGAGTTCCGGGTCCTTGCGGAGTTTGTTCCACCGCTGCACCGGTCTTCCGGCACCAATCCAGCGCTTGATTGCCGGCGCCAGCGTTGGCGGCGGGATGGGCGGCAGTTTGCTGGTCGGGGGTGGCGCCATCGCCGGGGGGCCTTCCCATGGACTCGGCTGCTCCTGGTTCGGGCTTTGGTATTGATGTCGTTGCGCCGGACCTGGGGCGTACGGCCCAGTTCCAACGACGCCTTCGTAGACGCGCGGTTCGTACTCACTGTTGCCGCCGTATGGCTGAGGCCGTACCGTTGCGACGGAGTTTGGCCGTAGCTCAGACGATTGATCGACGCTGCCACGCCTCTCTTCTTTGTCCTTCCGTCTGAATGTGAACGTCTTGGCGAGTCCTCTCCTCACGTCGTCGCTCTTCTTGTCAAGAATGTTTCGGAAGCCTGACCTCTCAATACCAGAGACGTCTTCTGTCTTGAGGGTGGGCCTCCTCGGACCTCGATAGCCGTACTCATTCTGGTGACCGCCGTCTCTCCTCTCGGCACTGGCTCCGCTCCCGCCACTGCTGATGCTCATTGTGCTGACATTTCGAAAATCCGATCCATGTTCTGTGTCCCGGTCCCGCGCGGGGTCCGAGAATTTGAGGAAGCGCGCATTGGTGGTGCCGACACCGGTGCCGACGGGAAGGGAATTCCCCGGCATGGGAAAGTCGGAAATGGTAACATCGTCGCGGTCGCGGCTGGCGGCCGACTTGGCTCGACTCCGTGACGCTGATTTCCCGTCCTTCGTGGCCTCTGTAGTGATCTTCTTGCGCACGTGAGCGCTGCGTCCGGACATGGTGGGCGAGTCGAAGCCCTGAAGTCACACAACCCGGTGGCTGCGCTATCCCGTCGTGACAGTCCGGCAGTGTCAATTGATGGGCTGAGCAAGGCCGTCGCTCGATAATAAGCAGCAGGAGGGCTCTCGAAGCAAAGAAGCAGAACGGTTCCCCCGTCCTTCCTGAGGGAGGGACTCGTCTGTCTTTCTTTGTTTCTTCTCACTGCTGGCGATGTGACGTGAAGCGGGTGGGGGTGGCAGGCGTCTCGCAATAACCTCAAAGGTGCATCCCCGGCGCCCGTTTCGTGGTGGATCTTGTGGCAGCTGCCGCGTGCCGAAGCCAATGGCAGAGTGGCTGCAGGGTGGCCTGGAGGTTGTCCGGCTTGCCGTACCGGTGTCTGACCCGTCGCTGCGCCCGCTGTGTTCGGAGGGGTTCTGCTTTCGTTCTTGCGACTGGCCGTAAGGACCGGGGGTGTCGGACGATGGGCAATGAGCACCACAGGGAGGGAGACCACAGGGAGACCACAGGGAGACCACAGTGGCTTCAGCGGCTGTCAGCATCGCCATCAGCATTGTTGTGCAGGATGCAATCGAACGCAGGATGTGAAGGGAAGTGGACTATGATCGGCCGTTGGATACACAACTTACAGTAATATTAAGGCAGTGAAGGTCCTGGAAGGCGATCCGCGGTGAATTAAGATAAGGTAGGAAGGAGTACTAGTCGATCTTTTGGCGGTAAAGCGGCGCCAGCGTCAACAAGGCTGCTGGGGTTCCGGTTGGGGCTGCACCAGAGCTTCGGTTCGCGACTGATCGTCGAGTAAGAAACTGACTGACTGGGCAGGCCTATTCTGTCGAGCACATTGAGCGTAAGCAACCAAACGCCTGGTTCTTTTACGGGACTGCAGAAAGGGGACGAAACGAAAGGGCAGATCCAAAGCTGCTGCAAGCAAGGAGAGGGGTCCTTACATACCTTATGACACTGATCTCGTTATCAGCGCCCGCTTGTCTCGTGCTGTCAGATGCTGGTGTTGTTCACCTCCCCCTGGTCTTGGGCAAAGGCTGTGCCAAATTGTACCATATCGCCTTCGTTCCACTGTCAATCCCTCACCTTCACCTTTGCCCTCGCCCTCGCCTTTGCCTTCAGCTTCGCCTTCAGAGTCCTTGGCAGCCTAGCTGCTTCCTTTTCTTCCCACCCGAGGACCATCATCCACTGACAGCTTCGTGAGCGCACATCCATCCATGGCCAGTCTCGAACCTCCTGCATGGCCCCGCCGCCGATGACACGCCCCGCCGTTAGACTTTCGTTGCTTCTTGCGAAGGCAAATTGGGACTACTGGCCCAAAACCGTGGGGAGGTTATCGCTATCCTGGGGTCTCGGCGCGCCTATCACCAGGGGTCGTTCCATGGGGGTGTCCTGTCGTGCAACTCACGGCCGCCGCGCCCCGCGATGCACACGACGTTTCCTGGGTCGCCGAAACACCAGCAGCTGCCCCTTGACTCGCTGTGACAGCATCTCTGCACACCATCATCATTCAGAGCGCGCGGGCCATCGAGGACAGCGCGGTCTCTCTCGTGAGCCTCAGTCTTGTCTTGTCTTCCCAGTGTCAATAGTGACCCTCGAACGCCCGCAGAGGTCTCTCGATGGTGCATCAGCGCCCAAGTCAAGCCTTTTACCCCGAGACACTTTGACTGCCTCTCTCGAGACTGTAATATCCTTTACAGCAAAGCACCCATGTCTGGTTGATAATGCACATTGTCTGGCAGGAAAGGTTAGTGCCGCCGATGGAGACGCCATCGCCCCGGACTCTTCCTCCCTCTTTGGCGTGCCTCGTCAGACCCGACGCCCCTGTGCCTGGCAGCCACACCATCAGTAAATGCTAGCAGCATTGTTCATCTTGCCTCAACAACCGCCACCGAGCAGGCCGGCGGCCAGTCCTGTCGATGTAGCCTGTCCATCCACCCGTCAGCTATTGCCAGGAAAGCTAAGCAACGGCTTTTGGCGTGCTGATAGTCGGCGCCATTGCCGCTCTTATCGCCCACAGAGGAACTCCTGAACAGCTTCTCTGCACTGAATGGTGCACAGAGCCGATGAAAACGACGATACTGGCCTGCGCATGGAGATGCAAGCTACTCCTCTGCCTTGGGCGCATCTTGCTCTGATATTGATGTGACACTGGCACTTGGGAGATAAGCAGTTGACACAGTATTGTCACGTAATATTTAGGGATTTCCGCAGATCCGGACCCTTGCCGCCATGTGTTACCCATGACCAGGATCAAGGTACGCCATTTTCCGAGCGCACTGTCGTCGGGAACTTGGGGTGCGATTGCTCAATTACCCCTTCCAAGTGATGGGCGTGAAAACCGACAAGCTGGGAATGGAACTGGGACTTCGAAGTGCTCTCGTCCCTCCGATGAGGGTTATCTCACGCCACCTGTGCCGTGTAGAAAACGGACCGTTATCAGACAGGTGGAAGAAAAGAACAAAAGGAAGACAGAACGCATGCGCGCCATGGTGATGCCTCGTACTGGAATCGAACCAGTGATCTCATCATTACTAGTGATGCGCTTTACCACTAAGCCAACGAGGCTTTTGTTGGAACGAAAGCCTAGAAATAGGCATCATCCATCAAAATTCCAGTACCGTTGACGTCCGTGCAATGCCAGACAGTCCTGTTACCCTTGTTGCTCCCCCGACAGCTTGAAGTGACGCCAAGCAGCCGGTCTGTGTCGAAGGCCTGTTGGTGTCGCAAGTTCGAGATGATGCTGGACAGCTCGACACTTTGAGTCGCTTGCCTCCGACTGGCGCCTTAGAGAGAAGGCCCGACAGAGCAGTCATGAAGGTAGTGGGTATCTCGATGAACGGCACCAAACCTAGCTTTGTCAAGCTCAGCGCCTACTGTACTCCAGTCGCCGTTGTGTGGCGAGAAAAAGTGCCCTGGGTCGACCTAAAAGAGAGACATGGATGGATGCGAAGATTCGTCCTTACACGGGTTCTCCGGCGTGCGATCTGGTCAGAAGGCATCCTGAAGAGGAAAACTCTGGAGGTCCGCAGTGTGGACCACGGCGCGAAGCGTGTCGAGGGCTAGCTCCTCCGGCACTGCGCGTCGGAGGCACGGCAGACGACACTTGCCTGCGGGTCCGGGTCCGGCGGTCGCGCGAGAAAAGCATACGGTCGGTCTCCAGATCGTGAATCGGACAGAAACTTCTTCCGCGTTTTCGTTTCGCTCCCTCTTCGGGTTCGGGTGTCAGGTCCAGGGTCGTAATCGTCAAGCCGGAAGATCGGGACACCGGCCAAGAAGGGACGCGTAAGACCTCGGGGGGATCACGACCCCTAAGGGCTTAGCATCGACAGCGTGTGCAGCAATTTGGCAGGGCTCGTAGGGCTCGATGGTCCACGGCAGCCAGCTTCACGTCATTCCACCCATACCTCGGTGCTGGGCTTCGCTGGGCTTCGCTGGGCCAAGGGCTTGTGAATGTGGAGGACCGGAGACGCCTGAGATTGTGGTGGGCTGAAGAAGCGAAGTCTGTACCGCCGTGACAGCCGAGTTGGGTAACAATGTGGTCGTGCTGAGTGAGTACGTTTTCAGCTCCAAGGTGCCATTGCACCACACCAGAAGGACGAGAACGAGGCGCGAGTCACTGGAGAGTGACTCGAAAGCTCTTGCTACGTGTCACTGGAGGCACAAGCAGGCACGTAATCCACAGGGTGGTGCCTCCTGCCCATTCTTGCATCGTTGCTGCCTCCCTTGACGATGACCGAAAGGGAGGCGTGGTGGGCAATGAAATGGATGCTGCCTTCCGTCCTTTGCCGTCCCTCACCCACCGCCGGGTCCAGTGTGGCTTGAGGATTAGCGCTGTCGCAGGGGCCACTATTGCTGCTGATGATTGGGTGTATTGGTGGGTGGGCTGCTTATGAGGTCATCGGCAAGCGTGGGATCGCTGCTGTTCTCTCTCTGAAGTCGGTGGCCCACGTCATTCTCGCCGTCCCAGTCCGCGAAACGGTGTCAAAGGTTGCGATGGCAGGGCTGGCGTGCACTGCGATTGTAGGGAGAGCCTGATCGAATCGAGTGGTTCGCGAGATGGCACAAGCCAAGTTTGACCATGGTTGGCTGCGCGCAGTGAAAGCGCGGCGGGCAGCGGCACCTGACCGACACTGACACCAGGGAAAGGGAAAAGGGCAGGATGGGCAAGCACAACCTTGACCCTGACTCTGGCTGTGACGCGGCTTGGGGCAATCTCCTCAGGGCCCGCGACACTACTTAATTCCTCGGGCCCTTCATTCGCCTTCAGCTCCGCATTCCCAGGCCCTGCTCTCTGTTTATGATCGTTTCAAACTTCACAAGCTTAAAATACCCACCTTGACGCACACGCGACTTACCTCGTCTCGCTCTGGCGAAGCAAATCATTCGACCTTCCGAGCGCATCAATCAGCATAACACCATCGCGAACAGCCTCTACGATCGCCCGACTTGGATCCACGCCTCTCAAGGACCCTGCATCACCGACAACTACCCATACCTTACCCACCAATACCACCCCCCAAAATCTCATCCACAATGGTTTCCCTCGGCCTAGTGACGATCGCTCAGATCGTGGCGGTGGTGTTCTGCATCATCGAGCTTGGTCTGACCGGCTTTGGTACGTCCAATTCCCACACTGGACAATACAGGGTTTCGCGTGCTAACATGGTCATCGCAGTCGCAAGCGCCTACTGGTGGCACTCGCCGGACATTGTCAACTTTATCATTTTCTGCAGCGTCTGGTCGCTGCTCGTGCTGGCCTACCTCATCCTGACGCCCATGTTCATGGAGCGCCTCTTCCACCAGCTCGTCTCCCTTGGTCTTCTCGCCGTGACGACCATCTTTTGGTTCGCCGGCGCCATCGCGCTCGCGACGTGGACCGGAACGCCCAACTGCGGTAACTCATGGTGCGGCTCAGCCCAGGCTGCCGTGGCCTTTGCCTTCTTCATCTGGGCCATCTTCACCGGCTTGCTGGTGCTTGACATCATGACCGTCATGCGCTCGCGCGGCCATTCGACCTCGCCTCACAAGGCTGGCCATGGCAACGGCGCCACCTACCCCGGCGTGTAAGCCTCGTCAGACGATTGAAATAGATGCGCGACAAACGATGAGAGGCGAAAGAGTGTCGGAACGCAGTCGATGGCCGGAGAGATACCCCTTTTGACTTTACGACTGATGCGAGATTGGATATTCCTGGTGCATATTCCTGGTGCATGGGTGTTTTTTTTTTTTTTTTTTCAAGTTCTGGCGCAACAAGGGCTTGGAGGAATTGTGGGTGCGAATGATGACATTTTTGCCTTTTGCATTACTACTACCACGAGCACGTGGGCGGCAAACGCGTGCCGATGGAAACCTTGCAGCTTCGGCCTGATGATCATGATGATGGGGAAATGGGGCAAGCAGGAGATTGGTAGTTTAGATCAGCCGATTTACCGACCTTTGAATCTACCCCTGCAATATTGCTATGCCATCTCAAGCCCAACCTCCGCCCTCTTCGGCGATCTTCCCTTTTTGACAGACAACAAAATGCACCTTCATCGGCGTCTCCAGCACCTGACGAACCCGCCCAGCTGCATGCCAGAAGCAGAAGCGGCCGGTAGCATTGAGGGCGCACACCCGTGGACGTCAATGAAGCACATCGCAGCGAATGGCAGCGTCAAGCGGCCGCACGCTGTACCGCGCCGTCTGTATTAGCACCCCTGCCGATCCGTCGGTCAGCACCACTTCCACATCCACACCCACATCCATATCCCCATGCCGCCCCCCATCCGATCAGCAAGGCATGTTATAAGGTAAGCTCAAGCTCAAGCTCAAGTTCCCAGATGCAGACGCACGACTCGCCGAGGTATCCCGGCCAAGACAAGAACGACTGGTGACTGCCGACCATGCCACAAACAGAAACTTTCCCACCTGTTCGCCGCCGTCACCGACACCGAAGACTCCCGTCCCGCTTTCTCCCAAGGATCCAAGGATAGTCGACCCCAGAAATCTCGTTTTCGTCTTCTGGTCTGCCAATACCCCTCACCCCCCGAGGGTTCCAAGGTCATGCCAACCCCACGTGCTAACGCAAAGCATTCTCTGCGGTCTTGGAGATCGATCCTCTCTTCGGCCTGCCTCCCCCAAGTCGTCGCATGACGCCGTCTTGTGCGGATCTCGACGAGAGACACGATACCCCTTCTGTCCATGGATCCGACCTTGAGGTGCCTCCCACGTTGCGAGACCCTAGAGACTTCGACCTTGACTCGACACTCGACCTTACTATCCTAGCTTCCCAGCCCTGCCCGCCCTCCCAAGACCAAGCTTACTTGTTCTGAACCCTGTCCGTCCCACGACGCGGAAATCATTGGTGAAGATCAGCGTCCTGCCCACCACGTTTCTATCTATCGTGCAATGACGGTGTGGGCATCCGCAAGGCTTGCGGTTCGATTAGCTCCCCATCGCTCGAGTCCAGGTGTGTTGTGCTCGCAGCATAAGATGTTGAGCTCGCCCGCACCCCCCACCTCTTCAGTCTTGATGCTTGACGGCAGCTTTCCCCCCTCCTCTTGCAGCTCCTCTTCCTCTCTTCAGCTTTATGCGCTCTTGACTCAAGGCAGTTTCTTTGAATCGTCCGCAAGTCAATTCGTCCGTTCTCAGCTACGACCAAGATGCTCGTCAACTCCATCGTCCTCACCGGTCTCGTGGCCGCCGCTCAGGTGGCCGCCTCGCCGTGCAAGCCGCCTCCCAAGTACAAGCCCATTGAGAGCATCCAGCTTGGCCCTCGCCCCTACTGGCTGGTCGACGATATGAACGACAGTCCCCTGAAGAAGAAGCTCGAGGAGTGCAAGGACATCAAAGAGTTCAAGCCCTCCCAGTGGAGCATCGCCCACCGTGGTACGTCCAGACGCTCTGTGCTCACACCCATCTGGGTACCTTACCTCTGAAGAAGAAGAAGCTAACACAGCAACAGGCGGTGGCACTCTCTTCATGCCCGAGCACTCTGTCGAGTCCAACCTCGCAGGCGCCCGCATGGGTGCCGGGGTTCTCGAGTGTGACGTAGCCTTCACGAGCGATCGCCAGCTCGTCTGCCGCCACTCGCAGTGCGACCTCCACTACACGACCGACATCGTGACGCACCCGGAGCTCAACGCAAAGTGCACGACGCCCTTCCAGCCTGCCAAGGACGGCAAGCCCGCGACGGCAAAGTGCTGCACGTCCGACATCACGCTCGCCGAGTTCAAGACGCTCTGCGCCCGCATGGAGGGCGCCAACACAAAGGCCACGACGGCCAAGGAGTACCTCCTCGGCGCCCCCATCTGGCGCACCGAGCTCTACGGCAACTGCGGCACCGTGTTGACGCACAAGGAGCACATCAAGATGACCAACGAGCTGGGCCTCGATTTCACCCCCGAGCTCAAGAACCCCTCCGTCGACGGCGTCGCCATGCCCTTTGACGGCGACTACACCCAGGAGGCCTACGCCCAGCAGATGATCGACGAGTACAGGCAGGCCGGCATCGACCCGAGCCGCGTCTGGCCCCAGTCGTTCCACTACCCCGACATCCTCTACTGGATCAACAACGAGCCCGAGTTCGCCGAGCAGGCCGTCTACCTCGACGAGAACGGCGAGACGGCCGAGACCTTCCCGAACGCCGTCGCCAACCTGACGACCTACAAGGCCGACGGCGTCAAGATCGTGGCACCTCCGCTGCCGTACCTTGTAACTCTCGACGACAAGGGTAAGATCATCCCCAGCGCCTACGCCGAGAAGGCCAACGAGCTCGGCCTCAAGATCATCACTTGGTCGCTCGAGCGCAGCGGCGTCCTGAGCGACGGCACCAAGGGCGGGTACTACTACACTACCATTGCCAACGCCATCAAGACGGACGGTGATGTGTTTGAGCTGCTGCACGTGCTGGCGCAGGAGGTTGACGTCTTGGGTGTCTTCTCGGACTGGAGCGCAACTGTGACGTACTATGCCAACTGCTTCGGTCTTTTCTGAGCGGAATGGTAATGAGGCATGGCCGATGTTGGGAGGCTTGACACGAATCCATGGAACGACTCAGGAATTAGTTAGCACATGATACCAAAGACTAAGAAGTAGATGCACGTCACTGCCTTTATTCGTCATTATTCATCATCGTGACCGCGTGTACTGTCTAGCAATCACAGCTCGCCGTGAAACTGCTTTTCCCTCCGCGAGTGTCGGAGCCCCTCGTTGACGGCGTCGAGGTGCTCAAAGTTGGGCGCGTCCTCGCCTAGGCCCCACGCAAAAACGCCGCCGATACCACGCTGGTCGACGATGAGCGGGAACTTGCGAAGTATGGCGTCACGATCATCAAACGTCCACCAACGCGCCTCCCTCTCATCCCAGTAATGGTAGCCACCATCCTTCTCGTCGTATTTGCCGTTCTTCCTCGCCCTCTCGAAAGACGCAGCTTCGCCCCCAGGGATCTCATCGTGCCAGCTGAACCCGCCGGTCCGGCCTAGATCCGCTCCCGTTTCTGGATCCTCGAGCAGAAGTGTGGCACATCCGACGGTATCCTCGGGGTCTGGGCACTGAGTTGTCTTGAACCACTTGACGTAGAATGCAAAACCCAGGTTCAACTTCTGCACTGGAGCACCACGAGCAATGTACGCATCGATGGCGTCTAACGAAAGTTTGACCCCGGTGTGGTGCTTCGTGATCGTGTCCCGGCGGTTCATCAGGTCGTAGGTCATGACGTTGATGAAGTCTAGCAGCTCCGCGATGCGGGGCGTCGTTGCGGGCGTGAAAGCAATGAGGTCGCGTTCAAGGCCCGGCACGGCGGCGGATATGATCTGCTCTTCTCCAAGGGCGTTGCGTAGCTCCTCGAGAAGGAGGGGGAAAGCTTCAATCTGCCATGCTTTCTCGGAGTTTGGGACTTTTTTGTAGTCTTCTCCGTTGCCGCTGCAGACTGTTAGCCTCGAAACGATGGGGTTGATATTGTCTTTTGGGCGTACCCAGGATATTCCCAGTCAACATCGACTCCTGTTCACCATCAGTCGATTGCCTCATCAAGACTGGAAAAGGCTCAAGGAACGCACCGTCTGCGCCGGTTGCTTTGACCATGGCGGCCACATTGCGAGCCCAGCGTTTCCTGGACCGCTCATTGATGGCGGCCTCCTCGAAGCCGGCCGTGTTACCCCAACCGCCAATGGCGACCATGATTTTGGTGCCGGGGTGGAACTGAGACCGCGCTTTGTCAACAGTGGTGAAGAGCGGCCACTCGGATGGGACGTCCTCAGCATTGAAGACCTCGGAGCGCATGAAAGCTAGTGCCACGTGTGTAACTTCAGTGAGGATATCCAAACCGGGGACCACATCGTGTTGTCTACTCGAGCATCAGTACGAAGCTCTGAACTGGTCCACCCAGTTAAGGCATGTCTACTTAGCAGAGAGACACATACCCAGTCAAGTACATGATGCAGCGCTTCGGTAAACGGAATGTAGCTGCTGCCATGGCGGATAGCTGAAGAGCCACGAGAATGAGTCGTAACGGACCCATGATTGAACTGGCACAGAGTCGGTCAATGGCTCGTGTTGATGATAGAGGAGAAGAAGGATACGGGAATGAGCCAACAGTTTCGAAGCTTCAGCCCTTCATTATCCACCATCAAATGGCCGCCACATGTTGTACGGGTCTGAACCCCGCACCGTCCACTGCCGCTGCCGTCATTGTTGCTACCGTAGCGTAGCGGCCGCTGCGGGGTAGCTCCTGCCTTGCCGTCCATCGGTGTCGGGTTCGGCCAAGCCACCATTCTGCTGGAGCGCGCCGGTGAGAAAGCGGGTCGATTGCTTATCTTATCCACACCGAAATTTGTTTCGTCGGCTCTGGAGCTCTCTTTAGAAACTTTCCCCCCTCGTCGATTCCCGATTGACAGCTTCGACTTCCTCTAAAAAGACAGAGTAGTGTCTCATTCTTTGCTGCTTTGAAATCTTTAATTCATTCTTCCGGTTGTGTCACTCAATTGCCGCGAACCGCCGACAAGATGCTCGAAAACCTCTGCACACTGCCACTGACGGCGGACGTTTTCACAGCAGCGCTGCACCCCACGAAGCCGCTTCTCTCCGTCGGCCTGTCCAACGGCCGCGTCGAAACCTTCCGGCTGCCCGCAGTCGCCAGCGTCGATGAAGATGCTGGTGATTCGAGCGATTCGGGCGAGTCCAAAACCAAGGCGGCCGGCCCCGCAGAGACGGGCAAGGGTATGATCGAGTCGGTCTGGTCGACGAGGCGGCACAAGGGAAGCTGCAGGACACTGGCCTACAGCTACGATGGATCTTGTTTGTGACCCTGAAGCCTGTCTGTGGAGAAAGTACTAACATTTCTGCAGCCATGTTCTCCGCAGGCACCGACGGCTTGGTCAAGCATTTCTCCCCCGAAGACGGCAAGGTCCTCTCAAAGACGGCCATCCCCAACAAGAAGCACGGCCCCGACGGCCCCAGCACGCTGCACGCGCTGAATCCCCAGAGCCTTCTCCTGGGCTGCGACTCGGGCGCCGTGTACCTTATTGACGTAAAGGACGGAGCGCCGGCGGGTGAGCCCGTCGAGGAGCACCGGCCGCACGAGGACTACGTCAGCTCTATCGTCGCCCTGCCGCCGACGAAGAACAGCACGTCGGGGATGCCCAAGCAGTGGGTCTCTACGGGCGGCACGACGCTCGCGGCCTCGGACTGGCGCAGGGGCGTGCTGTCACGGTCGGAGGACCAGGAGGACGAGCTCATGTGCGCTGCGTTCGTGCCGGGCATCGGACCCAAGAAGAACAGGAACAACGGCATGGTGGCCGTGGGGTCGGGGTCGGGGGTCATCACGCTCTGGGACCGGGGCGTGTGGGATGATCAGCAGGAGCGCATCATTGTGGACAATGCCAGGGGCGGAGGCGAGAGCCTGGAATGCATGGTGCTCGTCCCCGCGGAGCTGGGGTGGGGCAAGAAGCTGATTGTTGGTGTCGCCGACGGCACGCTGAGGGTGGTGGATCTCATCAAGAGGAAGGTTGACGCCGAGCCTGGATCTGTGCTTCGCCACGATGACCTCGAGGGTGCCGTGTTCGTTGGTTTCGACTGCTACAACCGGCTCATCAGCGCGGGCGGCCGGACCGTCAAGGTTTGGCAGGAGCTTGCCGAGTTGCAAGGAGGTGGCAGCGACGAGCAGGACGACGAGGTTGACAGCGACGACGAAAACGAGAACGGCAAAAGGGGTGCGAGCAGTGACGAGGAGGACAGTGACGACTCGGATGCGCCGAAGCAGAAGCGCGGCAAGCGGAGAAAGCAGATGCCCAAGAAGCAGCCGGACTTTTCGTTCCCCGACCTGTAGACTTGGGCTGGGACTCGGGCTGGGAAGAGAGAGGAGGTAAAAGGTAGCCGAGGGATAGGCTTCGCAATCTACTATGATACCCTTGGTTGGCTGGCAACAGTTCTCAGCCACGGCGGATGGCAGCTGAAGATTTCTGCAGAAAATCTGCACATCCAATGACCATCTCAATTACCATCGCTTTTTCTACTGACGGCTGAGATGAATAGCCACTTTGAGAGCCAACACGAAGATGGAAAGTCCGGTACCTTGGGGGATTTTTGAGTGCCAGCTGTCGCCATATGAATAACAAAGGCTGCCAGTGGCAGACGGGCTGTGTTTGGTCCCGCCGCGGGCAGGTCCCGGTCAGCCCTGGAGAGATTCGGGGCGTGGGGGGCAAGCTCGAATGCACAGCAACTGCTGGTCCTGCTGCTGCCTCCTTCTCCTTCCCCTCAACATCATCGCCAGCCATCGACGGGCATCGCCATGGACCATCGGAAAGGCCGGGATACGTGTGTCCAAACCTTCAATTTTTCAGCTCATGTGGCCGGCGGCCGATGGCCATTATCTTGTCTACCAAAGACAGCTGGCAATGACACGAAGCTAGGACACAGAGCGCCCGTCGTGATCGGCATCAACCCATCGCCCACTTCCGAACCAACGTCCGACATCGCGTGTCCCTTCACCTGGCATCCCACGTTTCGTTAGCCCATGCTGCTCTTCCTCCTGTCTCACCGAGGGATTCCCAGAGGCGGAATCCGCCGAACACACGCCAGTGTCCAGTATGGCTAGGCGGCCAGCGCCACGGCCGCTCCCCCGTCTGAAGCTCCCACCCTCCAGCAACCACAAACGGCCAAGCCGTGGCAGGCCCGTACACCATCAGGCCTTCAGCCACTCCAGTGGAAGGCTGGCATCTTATCTTGGGGACGACCACATGGCGCTGCTAGTCTTATCAAGCCCGCCCGCGACGGGAGACCAGGGTTTGTTGATGGGGCACTGATGGCAGTTCTGCTTCCGCGGCGACTTGCGACTTGCGACTTGCGACTTGCGACCATGCGTCCTGCAACCCGCATCCTTTTTTCCCCAGGCCAGACCCGAGACCTGGACAATCAAGCTCATGCACACCAGCTCTTGCTTCTCCGGTGCTCTGGATGTAACCCTCTTCCATCGTGCTCGCCGGCTGCCGAACTGCAAGCCGGTCGGAGTCTCCCTTGCTCAGAAGATCTTGCATCCTGCACGCTGCCACGGGGCAAGTCAAACATTTTTTCGCCCCGTCCCGCGGGGCCTCACCCCGCGATACACTGTCTCAACATGCTGGCATGCTGACGTTCTGACACGCTATCCCATGAGGCGGCCATGCACGCGATGTTCTCCCCCCCGGCGGGCCGTCAGAGTCCAGGCGGACCAAACCCCCAGCTCCGATTAACCGCCAAGCATGCCGAGTCGCCCTTTTCGACGACGACGACGGGGCCCGCCTCGACACGCACTACTGGGCAGTCTGGGCAGTCTTGGGGCTCGTTGCGGCCACTCACACGCGTCGGCCACATCTTATCTCTGGTGCCGACAGATAGCGGCGCAAGCTAATTGCTCCAAGCCATGTCTCGATCGTCTAAGAGCGACAGTCATGGTGCCCCAGTCTCTGATGATAGACCAACCGCACAGTAGCTCGTGGTTCCGAATCGGGGTCTTTGTTACTCGCAGGATTTACATATATATCTGGATCCGGGATCGTCATCTTCACGGTCGGCTCCTCAGTTCAGCAGCACCTTGTTCTTGACAATCAGACATCCGGGACATTTAAATCGGCATTGTGCCCACCGAGTCATACCCCACGTTGTCTCTTTCGACAAGACCTCCCGCCACATACATTTCCGGAGCCCTCACGTATGCCCAGGGAAACCCACTTGCAGCCCTACGCAGTTTCCGGATTTGACGTCTGAATTTATTCAATCGTTCATCGCTACCCGATCCTCTCGACTCGTCACCTCGACGAGAGACCACACCTCGAGCATATCAGCACAATGGACGAAGATCAGGGTCCTACACAGATCGTTCCGGGCACCACGCCCAAGAAGACCATGGGCGATCGCGCCCGTGGCGTCAAGCGAGCCTTCTTCACCAAGGACGGCCTGGTCGGCACTTACGACTATGCCTTCCTCTTCCGCCCCACCCTGCCATTCATGCGCAAGAGCCGCCAAAGCTCACCCTTCTTCGGCCTCAACGACCGCATGCCCACCCTTCTCGCCCTGCTGCTGGGATTCCAGCACGCTCTGGGCATGCTCGCTGGTGTCATCACGCCTCCAATCCTCATGAGCGGTGCCGCTGGTGCGAACCTAACCACGAGCCAGCAGCAGTATCTTGTTTCCACTGCTCTGATTGTGTCTGGCTTCCTATCCATGATCCAGATCACTCGGTTCCACATCTACAAGACCAAGTAGGTTCTCTCGCTGTCTCACCATGCATGCCACGTGCTGACAGCTCCTAGCTACTACATCGGCACCGGTCTCCTCTCAGTAGCCGGCATCTCCTTCTCCATCATCCCCGTTGCTCAGGGTGCTCTAACCCAGATGTACGCAAATGGATTCTGCCCTGTAGACGCCGACGGCAACAGGCTGCCCTGCCCCGAAGGCTACGGCGCTATTCTCGGCACCTCGGCCATCACGGCGCTGACAATTGTCCTGATCTCTTTCCTGCCGCCCAAGATCATGCTTAAAATCTTCCCTCCCATCGTGACAGGCCCGACTGTCTTGCTCATCGGCGTCAAGCTCATTGAGAGCGGTTTCAAGAATTGGATGGGCGGCTCCGGGCCCTGTGCCAGCCCCTCGACCGCGGTCGACTTCTTCGAGAAATGCCCCAACATTGCCGCCCCTAACGCGCTGCCATGGGGCTCGCCCGAGTACTTTGGCCTGGGTCTGTCCGTATTCGTCGCCATCATCATTTCTGAGAGGTTTGGTTCTCCGATCATGAAGTCCTGCGCCGTCATCATCGGTCTTCTCGTTGGATGCATCATTGCTGCCGCCACCGGCTACTTCGACCGGTCCGGCATTGATGCCGCCCCTGCCGTGTCCTTTGTCTGGGTCAAGACTTTCCCGCTGTCTCTATACGGTCCTCTTGTCTTGCCGCTGATTGCCGTCTACATCATTTGGTAAGTCCCTCATATTTCTAGACCTTTGCCTTCCTGGCTAACCATTTCAGCGCCACCGAGGCCATTGGCGATATCACGGCAACCTGCGACGTCTCTCGCCTCGAGGTTGAGGGCCACACCTACGAGTCCCGCATCCAGGGCGGCGTCCTCGCTGACGGTATCAACGGCATCCTCGCCGCGCTCATGACCATCACCCCGGTCACGACGTTTGCCCAGAACAACGGCATTATCGCCCTGACGCGCTGCGCCAACCGCTCTGCCGGCTACTGCTGCTGCTTCTTCCTCATCATCATGGGCATCTTCTCCAAGTTCGCTGCCTCCCTCATCTCCATCCCCGCGCCCGTCCTCGGCGGCATGACGACGTTCCTCTTCGCCGCCGTTGCTGTGTCGGGTATGGCCATCATCAACAAGGGTGTCGTGTTCAACCGCCGCAGCCGTTTCATCCTCACGGCGGGTTTCGTCTTCGGCTACGGCGGTATCCTCCTGACGGGCTACTTCAGCAACGTCCTTGTGTACGACGGCGACAACAAGGGCCTGCGCGGGTTCCTCGACGCCATCGAGCTCATCATGAACACTGGCTTCGCCGTCACGACGGTCATCACCATGGTGCTCAACCTGACGCTGCCCGAGGAGATGGACGATGCGGATGCCGCCGAGGTCGCTTCGATTGATGACCGGGCGATCCTACAGGGCGATGGCAGCGCGATGACTGATTCAGAGGATGCGCAGGGTGTCACGCAGGAGGGTGTCACGCAGGAGGGTGTCAAGGGAGAGGAGAAGATGCATTGAGGTTGTAGGGCGTGTGATGTTTCTTGCGATGATATCCAATTGTTTGACAAAATGGCGAGACTATAGTTACGGGCTATGTGAATTGATCGGTCTTTACCTGAAATGCATTGTAATTGCGGTCTTTGCCATTGTGTGAATACCAATCTCGGGAGACCTGCTCGTTTGGATTCATCGATCACAGCTGGCAGCAAAACTGAATAAGAGGACCAACTGAATCAAAAGCAGGCGTAGTGAATAGCCCACCTTCCCCTGAAATGTGAAGATCCACTCTGGGAAGCCTGTCCTGACCTTCCTATCTTCCTCTCCTTTCCTTCCTTTAACTAGGGGCTGGTTTTAACACTGACGCCGAGTATGTGAAGAACATCGCCGACAAGCGCATGGAAACAACAAACGGCTTACACTAAATCAGCTGACAACAACTCACTTCAGAAGAAGATATTAGCACCCCGTTACACAAAACCAATGACAGCCTCACATCCTGCCAGCCCATCGACGAAGCACGGCGTCGCCTTCCCCGGGGGAAACCCCGACTTCCGCGCCGCTCGGAACCGTTGCGCAAAGGCCTGCCAAGCTTTCAACACCATCAGCGAGTCGGCCGCCCCTGAGAAGCGCGTCGAAGCCTGGCTGAAGCACGTTCTTACCTCTCTCTCTCACTATCTCCCCGAATCCTCTCGGGTCGCTTGAATCACAATGCTAACGAGCCCAAGCATCACCGACCCAGCCCGCCTCCATTCTGGTACCACGGCAGACAAGCCCCTCACAAGCGAGGCCTCCTTCACAAATCCCTCCGCAGTCCCGGCAGCCCCCTTTGTCAAGCCCCCTCTGTACGTGGATTACGGCCTCCGCGTCCACGTCCACCCTACGGCCTTTATCAACCGCGGCTGCACGATTCTCGACACGCCTGTGGCCGACGTGCGCATTGGGGCGCACTGCAACGTCGGCCCGAACGTGTCGTTTTACGGCGTGACGCATCCACTTGTCCGTGGGGTGGATGGCAAGAGGACAAGTGCTGGGAAACCAATTACCATTGGAGATGGCGTTTGGATCGGGGGCGGGGTCATCATCTTGTGAGTGATCGAGGTCTTGCTTGAAAGGGGGAAATGCTGACTTTTTAGATGCGGCGTCGAGGTTGGTGAGGGGTCTGTTGTTGCGGCCGGCAGTGTCGTCACGGGGGATATTCCTGCTGGATGTGTAGCGGCGGGTGTGCCGGCAAAGGTTGTCCGTGAGATCGGGTCGGACGAGCAGTTCGAGGCGGTTATGGCGGGAGATCTGGAGGCTGCGCTTGCGATGCCGAATCATCATGGAGAGGGCAAGAGCTTGACTCATCGAGATATCGAGGCCATACTGGAAGCTATGGTGTAGGCCCCGCGAAACTCGACGTTTACAACAAGGGTCAAGGGGCGGGTATCAAGGCAGAGTCAAACGAGCCTTCTTGAAAGCAAAATATCAGAAACAGCATGCATGGAGACCATAAGGCCTCAATAGACTGACCGAAGTCATCGTGAAGATATCATTCGCATCAACAAAATGAATAAAGGAAGAAGGTCAACGCCCTTTGGTGCCCTCGACCGACCATTGTTCGGCCAGAGACAGAATCACGACGGCCTAGTGATTCAGCTCTTAGTAGTTTGCACATGGCAACCAGCTACCACTTGAAGGGCTTCGTCTCGAACCTGTAATATACCAGGGCACCATTCGCTACCTATATATGTTGATTCACAGGGGAGGGGCTCGTTGTTGGGTGGCTTTCTGTCAGCGCCTGCCATGACTTTCTAGCTCAAGGAGAATCGCCTCGGGAATTTCTGCTAGGAATCATTGATGTTTGACGTGAGGTTGGCAGGGGCATTTAGGTACGGTCATGAGATGTCATGTTTCTATCAGGCATAGTTTGAAGACCCCAATGTCAAATGATTTTCTTTGAGCGGAGCCACACAGACAAAATCGATGTTTAATGTTCAATCTCAGATGTCAGGGAAAATTTCGACACCTTTCTTCAGGTGTACTGGCAAACGGGCTCCGCGTGCCGATGATTGAGCACCCTCAGCACGCCCGACTCTCCCACTCCAAGGCTGCCAGCATGAACACGCCTCCTCCCCGAAGATCGTTCTGTCTGAGCTTGATGCTGGAATAGTACTGCAAGGGATGTCAGCTTCTTCTCCCCCAAAAGGCGGACCTTGGTTGGCTAAACTCACCTCAAACGTGGCGTTGCTCCCCAGACTTCCCACCTCCACCGTCTTCTCCCAGTTCAGCGTCCCGTCACCATTCTCGGTCACGAACATGTCGACCATCCCTCGATACGCCTTGGCGGCCGTCTCGGTGAACTCTTCTTTGGGCAGGATCCCCAGCCTCAACCCTTTGAGCAGCCCAAACGTGAACATGACGCTCGCCGAGCTCTCAATGTAGTTCCCCTGGCGCCCGGGATACGGCTCACTCATGATATTCCACCACCCGCCCGTCTCATCCTGCGCCTCCTTCAAACCCCCAGACAAAGCCCTAAAGTAGCCCAGAAGCCTCTCTCGCCCGGGATGCTCCTCCGGCAGCAGCGCCGCCACCTCGAGCAGCGCCATAACGTACCACCCCACCGCCCGGCCCCACACCAGCGGCGCCGCCCCGGTGACGGGGTCCGCCCACACGGCGCGCTTGCTCTCGTCGTAGCCGTGCACGCGCAGTTCCGTGTCGGGCTCGCGCGTGCGTGCGTCAATGTTGTCGAACTGTCGGGAGATGTCGTCCCAGGCCGTTGTGTTGTCGGGCTGGAAGAGGCGCGTCCATTTGGCGTAGAAGGTGTCGGCCATGTAGATCCCGTCGAGCCACATTTGGTTCGGGTACGTGGGTTGCCTGTTCTTGTCAGAGGTGCTTGGTGTCGGGTGAGAAGATGCGATTACGCATGGAGGTAAATCAATCAAATGATTGACGAGAACATGAGATGATCGGAATACCTGTGCCAGAATCCACCTGTCTGTGTCCTGGGATGCTTATCCAACTGATTCTTAATCTTTCCCGCCGCAATCTTGAACCGTTCCTCGCCTGTCCGCTCATACCACCACAGAATGTTGTTCCCGAACCGATAGTTGTCCAGACTGTAATGAGAGTGGTTAAACCCGCCGATGGTCCCGTCCTCGAGCACCACGGCATAGACGTGGCTGCGGTAAAAGTCAAGCACCGTCTCGTTCTTGTTGAACTCGTACACGGCCTCGAAGGACGTGTAAAGGGTCGCCTCGTCGTAGTGGAAGGTGGGCGCCAGCTGGTAGCCGTTGCGGATCATAGAATCGGTCATCCACTGCGAGTAGGGGATCTTTGGCGACGGCGCCGCCGCGGCGGCCGTCGCAAGGAGAGCGAATGCGAAGGACTTCATGGTGCTCTTCCGAATGGCCAGTGGTTCATCGCGTGCCATCGTGGTACAATCCGAACCTCGCGGAGGAGGCTTTATGTACGGAACGCTGGTCTCGGGCAAAGCTCTAGATCTCGGCCGGGACATACTCCAGGCCAATGGCCTCGATGCGTAAGCTTGATAAAAGCTCATCGGATCGCCTTCTTTAGAAAAATAGCTGCAGCATTTCATTCACGCAGACATGCCAGAAGCGGCAGCTCCAAGCAGGGATGCGACCCTGCAAATTCCACCGAGTTGTGGGAAAACTAAGCTCCGGCTCCAGATCAGCGTCCCGCACTTCCAAGACGCGGGGGCCCCGGCCGAACATCACTGCAGCACCGCCGGAGGCGCTGTTTTGCGGAGACCGAAGGGGCGGGGGAGGCCTGTAAAGTTGGGGCCACGGAACGTGAGGAAACAGTTGTAGGATTTAGCCTGAAGACACGTTCGCAGTTGAGGATTCAGTCAAGCATCGAGGTGTCGAAAGATCTGTCCAGGCCTTGTTCGGCACGCTTCGAGTTCGATTCTGCCACTGCTGGGCTTGGACTGAGATACGGATCTGAAACTCCTCGATCAGCGGCGTAACTGTTGAGAATGTTGTCGAGTTGAAGGCCCCGGCAGAGAGACGAATACTTTCACATGAGTAATATTTCCTTCATCATAATACAGTGCATACACTCTATAGAAAAGCACCCCTTTCACTTGTGACCGAGCCTTTGGGTATCGTAACCATACGCCCCTAACCCATTTATTTCCTCAAAAAGGGCCTTGACTGCTGAGAGTTCCATTGACGACATGTTGCTGCGAATCGTACCGCGCCGCATGGTACTGGTTCGCCCTCTGCCGGTACCATTCCTGAACCTCGCCCAAGAGTCCCCTGTGTCCCTGTTTCAGACACTTATTGAGCTCTGCCTCGGTCCGCGTACTGCATCTGCACTGCGCCGGCGTCCCGCCAAACACCGCCCTCGATGCTGCGTCGGGGAATCTATAAGATGTTAGTCATCAGTCTGTTCTGCGAAAAGAGACGGACAGCAGAGAAGACAGGCCACATACTTGATGCTGAGTCGTCTCAAATTCCTCCAAATGGCTTCATCGTAGCCCCTTTCATCCCGTCTACCGAGCGCAAGTTTGGCCAGGTTCCAGTCAGTCTCTCCGTTGTCGCTTTCGAAACGGCGTGCCTCCAAATCTAAACGGCCCTCTCTTCTCTCAAGAGCTGCAATCGTGCATGCCGCGCCGTCCCGGCCCGAGCGTCCGCAGTGGCAGCGCGCTGGATTGATTACAGCGTTCTCGTCGTCCAGCGGGAGGGTAACGAAAGAAAGCGCGCCTGCTTGCGGATTCCCCGTAAATAAAACAAGCATGGGCTTGGGGGGACGACGGTGGAGGGTGCCTCCAGTAGTGCGCCCACCAATGGAAACGGTGACCGTGTGCGCATCGCTGCTACTCGAGCTCGTGTTGGACTGTGCTGTCACTGAAACGTTGCTTGACATGCTGAAAGTGCGGCTGTGCATCGTCGAGATACTTGAATCACGAGCCGGAGATCGGCTGAGAGGAGATGACTGGGAATAAGACCAGCCAGGAGGGAAGACACTGGACGCTAGTGGACTTCCAGCAAATGGCGATAAGGCGACGCTGGGCTGTCGAGGAGGTGGTGAGCTGCCGTAGCTGCTCATTGATCCAGAGCCAACGGGTCGTCGTGGGATATTGATCGGGTGCCGTTGGGAGGCGTTTGGGGGGCTCCATTGTACCCCTGGGTTGGGCGAGGGCGGCGAGCGTATCGTGCTGTTCCGTGACGCGCCACCGAAAGGATCCTGCGTTGTGAACAAGTTGTCAACAATGTTGGAAGGGATAGGCAAAGCACCGGCCGTGGATGATGAGGCTATGGTCGAGGATCGCGTCGGGGCTCCAGTCGGCGATGATGGAGATGCATCTGCTGCTACGTCGGCGCCGGTGACGAGTCTGCCGTCCAACTGCTTCGGAATCCAGAGTTGAATGCAAGCCTTCTCAACAATCGGTTCCTTCCTTCCAGATACAATGAAGCTCACCAAGGCGTCGAACCTATGTCGCGTCAGCAAAAGTGGCCTGGTAACTGGGGCGGAATGAGGGCGTACTGAATGTGTGATGCCCACGTCTTGAATCCCGTCACAGCCTGCTGGAACTTCAGGATGTCCTTAAGGTTCTGGAACGCCAACCTGGCAATTCTTTCGTCCCTACGTAGGATGACGTCTAGCCCACCAGTGGAGGAGGGTACGGCGTACAGGGGGTTGATGGACACCGCCGTTATGTCAAAATCAATTGTTTCATCTAGAGAAAAAATGATGTGAGTAACGAACCAAAAGGCCTGACGCGGAGAAGGCTTACCCTGGCGGCGTGCTCGTCCGGTGACGGGTTGCTCGACAGCAGACATATTGACTCGGAATCGTTTATCATCTGCCCCCATTCTCCGAAGCAGCTGAAGTTTTCGCTGGACATTGTTTGCTGTTCCGTTTAGAGGACTGAGGTAGTTAGTTTTTGGTACTGATGTAATAGCAGTGAGGTTGACGTACACCTCCAACACCTCTTCCATGAGCTCGTCCCTGGTCACGACATCGATCAATTGTGGCAACTCTTTCTCCGGCCAAATCTCGAGCATGTCTCTCGTCAGACTCAAAACATCTGGCGCTACAAGCTCCTGCCTCGGCTCGAAACGCTCGCATTGGGACGAAAGGTCCTGCAAATGATATCAGTTAGGGTATGGAGCGTAAGCTACCGCGGTCAACTGACATCTTCTAGTTGTTTGACGTAAGAAGGCCAATGCGATTCGGGGGCGGGTTGCACCAATTTGGGCGACTCTCGAATTCGCTTCATCAACCAGACACATTTCAGAAGATTGATGTACTGATCGGGCCGAGGGACCCTGTTTTCGACCAACATGCCAGAGACGAAGTCGCGTGTGGAGTTATTGTAGTGTAGCACAAAAGCGTCCGCCATCTCTTCAAGATCCAGGCTCATGTCGTCTTCGTATTCTGGCTTCTCTTGCATTGCCGCTCTTCTAAATGCTTCGCCAACTCGAGGCGGGATATCAAGTAAATGTACCTCACGGGCCTCTTGTTGGGCTAGCGCTTGTTCCATGTTGGGAACGAGGATACCGATGAGGCGACGAAGGTCGAGATGTACAGCTTGGATTCTGTCTGCTAGGTCCTGGTGAACCCGGCAAAGAAGGTCACTAAGACATCGTTAGCTGGCCACCCCGTATGACAACGACGGCAATAATACTGACATCTCGAAAGGCTTCAGAACAAGGAGGACTTTGGAGTTGTGAAGCAGTAGCCTCTGGCGCAGACGGTCGGCATTCGGCTGCACGAGGACATTCCACTCGATGTTCCGCACAGGACCGCCACCGATACGGTATCGGTTGTTAGTCTCGACAAGCTCGCAACATTCTTGCAGCGTTTTCCGGTAGTCACCAATAATTTCAATGAGTGACCCCTCGTCCCATCTTACAGGCGTGTTGTAGGCGCCTTGCTCACGAAGCGAGTGGTTCGCTTGTGCCAGGACTCGACTCAAAATGTTGAGGTTCTCGGCGAGGCCTTTGACGTCTCTGCCAAATTCGTAGTATTGTCTCGCTAGTCAGAGTAAGCATTGACCAAGATATCGTTACATCGACTTAGTTAAGATGGGGTAGGTAGGTGACATCCTGAAGGCTAAACACGAGGGTAGGGATATGGTCACTAAGATGCCACAGGCAACATGCGAAGCACCTGGACCCGGGAAAGTGGTAGATGCGCTCATCCCTCGTAGTCAGCGGCACAAAGACAACTTACTTGCGTTGTGTTCGTCTTGCCAGCCATACTGGTAAACCTGCCACGCAAGTCTTCCGAAATTAATCAAGTCGCCCGCCTGAACGAGACCAGCCATGAAGAGGTGTTTGGCTCCTCTAAGGAGCGACCATGCGGATGGTGTAGCTTGTGGTTGCTGAGGGAATGCTCGTTCGTGTCAGATACGGCAAGCAAAATGGAGATCAGGGAAGAAGGATCAGGCGCAGGAAAGAGGGTGAAAGACAGTGGAGGGTTGATTGTGATTTTCAAGGGAAATGCTTGGATGCGGAGATGTCACACGCGCATATGGGGCGTCGTCATTCTCCCGATCAGCGCGATGCAGGTAGGGGTCTATCACTCCCCAGGGGCAGCGCGCCCAGCTGGGGTTTGAACGTGGGACAAGGTAGAATAGGAGGGTGAGGGTAAAGACTAGGCCAGGTGTTCGTTCGATCTGATCGCGAGACAACCTTCCAGCCCCTTGGAAGCGAAGCCGGAGAGGTCAGTCAAGAAGACCCAGTGGCTGAGTCCGATAGCCGTTGGCACCATTTGAGAAGATGGATGCGAGGCTTAGCTTGAAGGTCGGTGAGGTACTGGACCCGAGGCTTGCGAGGATGAGAGTCGAGAAAGGAAGGGCGCCAATTCAAAATGAGGCGAGCCGTCCCTAACTACTGGGCACTGCAAGGAGACAACCTTTACATGTCTACCTCAGCTGAAGAGGACACCGGGCCAGTGGTTCCGCCAGGGGCTGGTTGGATGAATATGACCTGTCTGTCGAGTATCATCATAAAACCACGCATCGTAGGCATGCATCTAAGACCAGAAACTCGGAGCCGGCCCGTTGGTTGCCTGATACCATGACTCTGTTCCTGACCGATGAGCTTGGGCGGGGGCCTGTGCAACATGATGTGATGCAACTCCCAAGCCTGGGATATGTACGATTGTGTCGAGTGACGTGGCATGTGGTATGAATGGCTGGCATGAAGGAGGCTTAGATGCTGTGAAGCGAAGGAATACCGGCAAGGGGGGAGGATGAGGGGATGCGAGACAACAGGTGGGTGGGCTGTACCTGTTCCACGGACTGTTCCAGCGATAAGGCAGGTGCCAGGGGTCTTTAAGGTCAACTGGGGAGCATGAGGCAAGAACACCCCCAGGTTTAGCAGCAAGCACGCTAACAAGCACTCGCTTGATACGGTACTACGAGGGCGGGCGCGACGGGAAGTTCATCCAAGCTTCTTCCGTTGACGGCAAATGGCCAATAGACGCGGCAGACGAGGCAGCTATAGTAGGGCGACACTAAAAACAAACAGCACCCACTTATCAGATTTTAGAGACATTTCGACGATGCAACCACCCGACTTTAAGCCTCTATAACAATTATAATTTAGGTATAGCTGCTTAGTAAATATAACTAATCGAAAGGAAATTAAATTCTGAATATATCTATATATTAATATTTCGTATACTACCCTTATACGTCGATGCATGCCTAGAAGCGGTCGCGTATGCCTATAACGAGGCGATTTAAGAGGTCTTCTTCGAAATTAAGCTATACCTCTACTGCTGCTTTTATAAGACGTTCTATAGAGGCGTTATTTAAACTAGCAGTCTCTAATAAAGGATCCTTCTTTAGGATATATTCCTTAAGTAAAGACTATAGATTTTCTATAGGGTTTAAGTTAGGGCTATATAGCGGCTACTCGAGTATAGTATACCCTTCCTCTCAAAGCTATTCTCGGATAATTCTCGCTATATAAATAGAGGAATTATCTTATATAAAGATAGAGTCGAAGTCTATTACTATTAGAAAGTTCTCCCTTAATACCTCGAGATATAACTAAGAAGTAAAGCTACTACGGGGTACTTAAGGGTCGCTATAAAGAGGTACGAGGTTAGAACGGATTCCCTAGCTAAAATACGCCTAAAATATCTTTAAGTACTATATTAGTTTATTACGCGCATTAACGTACTTATATTCGAGCTTATTCTTACCTATTTTAAGTTAGAATTAGTAAAGTTATACGGGAATAAAGAAGAGGAGTAATTTTACTATATAGAACGAATACCTATTTCGCCCTTTTACTTACTCTATACTTAATAGTAGTCTCGTTATAGACTCGTAAACGCTTATACTATAAAGCTAGCTATTTAATATACTCTAAATAGAGTTATAGACGTCGTATAGTATATTCTTTAGTAAGTTTTAGTCTTTATAAGGCTTTATAATATATAATACTAGTATACTTTAGCTATCGTTTAATAGTACGCTAATATACCTGCCCTTAGACTAATTAAACTATTTAAGGGTTTAAAATAAACGGATCTATATCTATTATATACTTTATCGACCTTTTATCGCGTTTAGAAAGCTTAGTTAGGCGCCTAGGGCGAGGGTTAGATCGGGCACTAATTTAGTTATTATATCGGTAGTTTACTCTCCTTATAGTACTAGCGCTCCTACCCTCCTTCTCAGCTACCTCGGCGGAAGTATAGCTATTGCGATATATTATTAAAAAGCGCGTGCGCTTATAAGGCGACTAGTATTTTTTTAGGCTTCTAACCCTTAAATTATAGTATTAACGAGGCATTTAATAAAGGGGTGGTGAGTAGCGGTGAGGGTGTGGGAGTGGTGTTGCAAAATCTGT
Source organism: Verticillium nubilum (assembly GCA_002851675.1). Taxonomy (NCBI): domain Eukaryota; kingdom Fungi; phylum Ascomycota; class Sordariomycetes; order Glomerellales; family Plectosphaerellaceae; genus Verticillium; species Verticillium nubilum. The sequence goes on along the minus strand of NMXI01000004.1, from coordinate 646,619 downwards.
TCGTTTTTAGTGTCGCCCCACTGTACTATGCTCTATGTGGACTAGCTGTCTGTAATGGTAGCGCCTTCCTTGAAGCTTGGAAGCTTCACATTGGCCCGCCAGTGATTGCATGCCTTCGGTTGTGGCAGTGACCACGGGAGCTGAACTCTTGCCCACCTATTTCCTCCATACATCAGACACACCGAGAGCCTCTTTTGGCGGTCAGGCATTCCCCCCCCCCCTCCCTCAAGTCAAGCCGCCATGGCACGCATCGACAAGGCACCTTCCGCTATTGTTTCGGACCTCGCCTTTATCGACAAGTCTGCCTTCCGGTTGGTGCCTTTTCGCTCAACCTCCCTCCCATGGATCACCTTTTCGACAAGCCGCCATGATCACCATCAGACTTGGCTATGTCTGCCGGCACCACGGCACACTTCCGAGGGTCGTTTGCCCCCACAAATCACGCAGCAACGCACGAGGCATACTCGACAACGAGGCTGGGACCCTTTGTGGCTGTTTGTCCTGCCTCTCATCTTGCTTCTCCTGGACTGGTCATGCTTGGCCTGCCTTGCCCTCGACTCACAAGTCTGTCTTGTGACCACAATGGGCTGGAAGCCGGCACGATTACATGCCGCCTGCATACAGCTCACACACCATGGGTCGCAACGCAGTGCCCTGCCGTTACACACCAGTGTGGTCGGGCCTGAGCCGCCCCAGTCTGCCGACGCGACTTACATAGAGATTGCTGCCCACGAAGCCTCGTAAGACAGACGCGCCTCATTTCTCTACTCACTGCCTGCTTTCTTTTGGCTTTGCAACTCCAGATTTGATCTCTCCATGGGAGGCGAGATCCCGCTGTACTTACCACCCACTTCTTGACTGGCAGAGTACGCACTGTCTCGACCTCACTATGAATGACTTTCCGAGCTCTACTGGTATCCGGCAGGAGCCAGCTCGAGATCGCGACGCTGGCTCCATAGATTCAGACCGAGCCGAGCTTTACGACGAATCCAATGGCAATGGTATTGTGACATATGCGCCGAAAGAGCGCTTTCGCCTTGGTTACTTCACCGTCTGCTGTCTTGTGGTCAATCGCATGATTGGTGAGCTTGTTGCATCTCATGGCGCATCTAACCCTTTGGCTAATCATTTGCTCCTCCTTCGCCAGGTACTGGCATCTTCATGTCGCCGCAGCGTGTGATCCAGGGAACGATGAGCACTGGCGCAACGTTGCTCTTCTGGGTCGCTGGCATCATCTACTGCATCTGCGGTACCCACGTTTATATCGAATACGGCTTGAACGTCCCTCGCTATGTCATCAACGGCATCGAGCAAAGTGTCCCGCGAAGCGGCGGAGATCTCAATTACCTGCAATATGTCTACACGAAACCAGCATACCGCAAAAACACCGTACTGCTGTCGACATGCATCTTCGGGATATCATTCATCATCCTGGGCAACATGGCCGGTAATTCTATCAACTTTGCGCATCGCGTTTTGCTCGCTGCAAATGTCAAGGACCCTTCCAATGGTGCTGTGCGAGGGATTGCTATGGCAGTCGCCACCTTGACCTGCTTCATACACGCAATCTCGCGCCGTGGTGGCCTCTGGCTCAACAACACACTGGCCATTGTCAAGATCGGCATCATGCTTCTTATCATCATCACAGCGGCATGTGTTGGCGGAAAAGCTCTTCCCAATACAAAGAATGTCTTCACCGATAACATTTCACCAGAGAATTCATTCCGAGGCGGGTCGCAGGAGGCAAACGGCTATGCTCACGCCTTCCTCGCCATTATATTCTCCTTCTCCGGCTTTGAACAGCCTAACTATGTCTTGGGCGAGATTAGTCGGCCAAGGAAAAGGTTTCCACTTGCTATGAGTACTGGCGTGGGCATCGTCATGATTCTTTATCTCGCTGTCAACCTCAGCTACGTAGGTTTCAGTTTGCCGAAACTGCAGGCCACTGGCTAACCTCTCCTCAGATGGTTGTTGTGCCCAAATTTGATCAGATCAACGTCGATCGTAGCGTGGCTGAGCAATTCTTCGAGCTCACTCTGGGTCATCTCGATGGCGGCAGAGACACTGGTATTCGTGTCTTCAATGGTCTCCTTGCCGTGTCCTCCTTGGGCAACATCATCGTCATGGTACGTGATTCTCTCCCTCATTTTATAACATGTCACTGACTCTTCAGACATACACTGCAGCCCGTGTGAAGCAGGAGATTGCCAAAGAAGGCATTCTCCCTTTCCCCAAGTTCTTCTCTCAGAACACTGACATGAGTGTCGGCCGAGTTATGCGATGGTTCCAAAAACATGGATTTTTGAAGTCGATTCTGCGCCTGAACTGGTTCTCCCCCGAAGAACATAGCGAGAAGACCCCAGTCGGTGCCCTGGTGCTTCATTTCGTCAGCTGCCTCGTGCTCATCTTTGCCACGTGGGGCATGGAACCCATCGAAGCATACACCCTGCTCACGTCTTGGAGCGCATATGTGGTGACGGCCTTCATGGGCACATTCCTCGGGCTCGGGATTTTGATTCTTCGCTTCCGCGGCCCGCCGCCTACAGCCTTGAGCCTGGACGCCGAGGGCCCCCACGACCAACCCATCCCGCAGAACCCTACCTGGACAGAGTTGACAGGCAAGGGCATCAACCCCGTCGTGAGCGTCGTCGCGGCCACTATATACACGGCCGGCGGTCTGTACCCCATTATCACAACGTGGGTGCCCCCGTCAGGCCTCTATGCGAAGCTTACCGACCCTGTGGCGAAATGGTGGATTGTGCCTGTCATTTCCTGGTGCGTCATTGGCCTCGGCATCGCCTGGTTCCTCGGCTTCTTTGGTGTGGCGAAGCATATCGACCGCAAGGACCACCGTGTGTTTGTCGTCGAGAAGCGGCCTGAGTTTGAGCCTGCCGACGGGTCCGGCAAGCACGACGTTGAGAGCAGCAGCGGACGCGTTGATCCCAGGAGCGGCGGTGGGCTGGTGCAGGTGCACGAGACGGTGTATCTAAGCTGGGTTGGGCGAGAAACGCTACGACAGAGGCGTCAAGGGGCTGCGGATGGAGACGCGGTTCAGATGGAAGAGAGGCGGGAGTCAAACATGTCACCGTATGCGGGGACAGATTTCGACGGATATTTTGCGACCCAGGATGCGGCCCAAGGGCAAGGAAGATACCAGTATTAGGATGATCCAGAGCGTGCCATAGATGAAGCCATGTGCACAAAACCCAACCTATGTAGAAGTAGACCCTTTGAGTGACATTTTGCGTCGGGCACACATGATGGTCCATCGTCGTACACATACAACCGTCTAGTGCTGGACAAACAAACAGGTAGATGAACAACTGAGAAGCTGTCAGAGGACGGACTTTGTAACGAGTAAAGGCTGGACAACATGTGATTTTCAGGGAGTTATCTAAAGAGAAGTAGAACCACCAATACTCTCTCCTCTAATCTGGCACTCTAGGCCCTCTACATATGGCATTACAGGTGCCCTCCTCATTTGCCTCCAGCGGTCCTCCAGGGATCGCCAGTAGTCTACCTGACGATTGAGCAGCCCGTTCATCCACGGGTCTCAAAATCCAGCTAAGGTCCTCGTCCATGTCAGTTTGACTCCAGAAAGAAACTCACCGCCCTGCGCCCTAAGACGACGTTGATGTTTCTCGCCCTCATCATGAGCATCACAATCCTGAACATCACAGCTTGTGTCCTGAGGTACCCACTTGAAATGTCCAAGGCCATAACATACAAGGCCATGCCGACGAGGCCGTATCGCACGAACTTCTTCAATAGAGGACTTCTGGGTAGTTCCAGGAGAAGGTAAGAACTGATGGCGAGGGTGAGGAAGTTTCTGACCATGATTTCGTCGTCGGGTTCCGCCCAGACGGAAAGGGCTATTCCCCAGTAGACGATGGACAAGATTATCGGTTCGAACAAGGGTTCAAGGATGATTGAGATGGCGTCCATGGAGCTTGAGAGCAGAGTTAAGGAAACGAACAGGACAGGGTACGCGAGAGTACGAAAGGCGGCGGAGGCGTCGGCGCTCATGCTGGTGGATTTCCGTAGGCGGCGGGCTGAATCCGTTGAGCTATGGGTAGGATTGTAGACTATGTGATTGGGTTTATAAATATTTGATGGATGGGATGGTTGTTGCTAGCGATGGGCGACTCTGCGCGATGTGTATCTGATGCTTTTACTGTGATCAGCGTGAGTGCCTCTTCGCGACGGACTACTGGGATATATAGTTAGTATTCCTGGTGAGGACTTCGACTCCTTTCAGTGACCGCGCAAAGGGATTTAGGAGAATGAATACGCGTCGCTCGTTCTTTGAAACCCAGTGATAAAAGCTGTCAGCACAATGTCCGGTTCAATGCCATTGTGCTAACAATATTTATACAGGACAGTTGGTCAGCTTCAGAATAGAGCATAGTAACTGGAGACAAAGCAAGGCTGGGTGAGAAATGCACAAAGACGACAAGTGGATGGTTATACACGCAGATTAAGTCAATAGCGCGATCAGTTCGCGAGTGGGCATTCTAAGAACGTGGTTTGTTCGACCATACGACATGGTACACAGCGAAGCACATCACATGTGGGATGAAATTTGGAGTGGAGAAAACCAATGGACGACTGTCGTGATGTATTGATAGGGTGAGACGATGCAAGACTTGAATTATTTTAGACACTTGCCCCATCATGTTATCGGGTATAGCCTCTCGCAAGGTGTCGGATACTTCGGATCAAAGATCCATTCGATATGTACAAGGGGGACGTGGACATCAACACACGGTCTTCCGAAGCATCGCCTGTCGAGCCAAAGACTCAATGTTACGACAGGCTGTTGCTTCGCAAACAAGTTAAACAACACAATGTCGTTAGGCTATCGTCTCCATACAACAGAACACACCATCAATTCACGACATAAACTGATAAATAACGGGCAAAACCAGCAGCAAGCCATGGATTGCCTGCCCATGCCCTCTCCCGCTGCATCTCTGTAATGTACGTACGTTCTTACTCGCCCGTCATCGTGCCCAAACACACCCGTCCCCCGCCCCTGTCCGAGACTCCGCGCACGCGCCTGGTATAAGAACCCCATGACGAGTTTCAAAATGTCAAAAGAGATTTCCTTGCTCCGCGATGATGCACAGCCCCGTATGCTCGTCGTACTAGTTTCGATATCATACAAAATCACCTGCCGCGCGGGCCAGGATGCGGATGTTGTCCACAAACCCCTCGATCAGCTCAGGGTACTTGTGGGGCTGTCCGCTCGTAGCTCGCTGGCCCTGTTCGATAGTCACGTGGGGAGCGAGCTCAATCTCGAGTTCGTGCTCTTTGTCGATGCGTTGCGTGTTCTGCGGTCAGATTAGCATCGTATGCGACGGGGTAGCTTTGGAGAAGGGGGATGGTGGGCGAAGACTTACACCCGGACCAGGTACTGTCTGGGTCACCTGGGTCAGGTCCACCTGATAATGGCTCTGCGTGTAGCTGAGGCGATCCTTGCAGCGATCTGGGAACTTGCTCCCATGGCCGACGGCAATCTGCTCAAGCTCCTCGATGGACCCGTCCCATGCTGCTTCGAGATTGATGCTGATGCGGCAATCGAGAGGCGCGTTGGGCATGTGCAGGTTGATGTCTGCGACGCGGGCCTTGACGATCTTGGCCAGGGGCTCTCCGGTCTTCTGATCATATGTGATGCGAACCTTGACGCTGTGCTTCGGGTTGATGCGTGATCGCACGCATCCTGGTAGGCGGCCCTGTAGCTGGCTGGGAATCTCGATGAACTTGTCGACTTCTCGACGATGCTTGTATTGGACCTGGACTCGGTCTCTGACCTTGGGGTCGGGGTTTTGAGGGTTCGTGTTCAGCACCTTGTCGTTGAGCCACTGGTTCATGCCCTTGTGTTGAGCCTATGGAGAGTCAGTGACAGTCAGGGCAAGAAAAATCTTCGCAGTACGTACCGCAGTCATGCTGCTTCGGAAGGCGATGCGGCCCGTGTCGTGAAGCAGACAAGCTGTTGTGACGAACTTTTCCACCCGCTCGTTCGTATCCTTATCGATCAGGATACCTAGCTTGGCCTCGATCTCGAATTGCACCCCGCGATTAGCAATCTCGCCCGAGTCAGGATTGGCGACGACATTGAGGTAGAGGAAGTCGGCCACATTCTTGGCGATTTCGTCTGTTGGCTTGACGCCAGTAATACTGGGCTCCCATGGGCCTAGAATAGCCACAATCTCGTTGTTGGGGCTTTGTTCGATCACGGGAGGACCCTTCAGCGAATCTGCCCTAGTCGCCTCAGGTGAGGCGTGACGGCTCATGAGCTCCTGCTTGATTTGCTCCTGCTTGATCAACTCCTGCTTCACAACGACAGGAGGTTTGCCGTTCATACTAGGCGGCCCTCGTTTCTGGACTTCGTAGTTGGCCTTATTCAATCGTCGGTTTTCGCGAGCGTCCCACCTCTGTGCCCAGACGGGAGGTGCCATGTGCCGGATTCGTTTTTTCTGGACAGACTGGGGCGAAGCCGTGAGAGGGCAAGTCTCAGCGCGGGCCAGAGGGGCACGGCCTCCATTTACCTGACCTGGTGGCGGTGGCCTTGCGCCGGTCTTCTCCATCTCTCGGGGGCTCAAGTCGCGATCAGCGAGCTTTCGCTTGGCTGGGGTCGTGGCTCTCTCGGGTTCAAGTTCCATAATGTTGGCCATCGTAGGTTGGACGGGGCGCATCTCGGTGTCCGCAACCAATGAGGCAGGCGCGGAAGGATGACCACCAGCGCTGCTTGGAAGGCTCGGCACACGCGTCTTTGGGCTGATACTAACGCTCCTGTCGCGCTCGCTGTTGGATTGAGACCTTGTGTGGGCGTCGCTGGTTCGGGGGTCGTAGGCGGAGTGTGAGCTGGGAGCACGAGGTATCGCGACCGGTGGGGGAGGAGGAGGAGGAGTGGCGTGAGATTGGCTCATATGAGATGATGCGGTAGATATCCGTTGTTGGTAAGGGCTCGAGGGGTGTGGGTAGCTAGGGGCAGCAGAGGATTGCCGTTGTCCAGCAGACAGAGGAGGTCCGAGGGGAGTCGGAGGCTGCGAAGGCTGACGGCTGTGCTCGGCAGGATGAGGGCGGTTTGTTGCAACAGGGCTGCCGTGTGGGTAAGGATGACCATACTGATGTTGGCTTTGAGCAGAGGTAGGTGTTGGAGTGGAATGAGTCGACTGTGATCTTTGGTGAACAAAGGGGTGACCGCTAGAGGTGCCGATCGGAGGAGTTTGCGGCATTGGATGATGTTGCTGCTGCTGATGTTGTGGGTGCTGCTGTTGCTGCTGGTGTGGCATGTACGGACCGCCTGGGTGTGCTGGCGGAGGCGCGGTCGCACCATGTGGCGGGCCAGACATTTGTGAGTAGCCATCTCGGGGAGGATAGGTCGTAGAAGGTGGATATTGATGCCGTTGCACAGGGCTGGCGGTCGCTTCGGGGCCAGTCGCAGAACCGTGTGCCGGACCGGACGGCGGGAACGGGTAGCCTTGCGTCGGGGCGCTCACAGAGGAGTTGGGAGTGTGACGATAGGGCGACGGTCCGGACATGGGAGCACCGCCAGGTGATCGTGGGTCGCTGTATTGTGTCTGTAGTGTCGGTTGAGAAGGTCGGCTTGGGTAAGGACCTGGCGTCTGGTATGGTGATTGAGGTGGATATGAGCCTGGGGCGGGCGCAGGCCCGGGCCCAGGACCCGGCTGGCCATGGACGGAGTATTCTTGCGGCGCGGATGATGGCTTGCCTGGCGAGCTATGTAAAGCATGGCTGTATGCTGATTCTCTGAATGCATACGAGGTAGGGCCTTGCGCTGGGGTGGTCGGGGTATGCGCGTGTTGCTGCTGCTGTTGCTGAGGATGCTGTTGCTGAGGATGCTGCTGGGGATGCTGCTGAGCATATGGAGGCTGCTGCTTCGGAGGGCCGTGGGGTGTAGGAGGGGTCGGCTTGTCGGGTGGACGGTCACCGTCGTCGTTGGTGTTCATCAAGCTCCTGAGATCCATCTTGGCGAATATAGCAATGAGGCAGCGTGGGCGCGTCTCAAGACGATGATGTGTACCTGGGGTCCTCCAGGGCCATAAGTATCGTGACGGGCGGTGCTTCTACTGCCGGCGCGGTGTGCTCGGTCCCATCAGGCAGCGCATGCGACAGGCTCGAGGTGAGGCAAACAAAGGGATCTTGATGCGCAGACAAGTATTTTCCGGCTGCAAGTCGTCGTCGGTAATCGATCGTTTTCGAGTCAGCTATCGCGTACAGATCGGGTCGCAAATGATGGGCATTACGCCGACGTGATTCGGAATTGGAGAATTCGGTCGGAAGTTGGATGGTTGGCCGGCAGGTAGACAGACGTTGGCTGTGGGCGGGAGATGTAGGATGGAGAATCGTCTGCGTGTGTCTGCGTGCGTCTGCGTTTGCGACAGCTCAGAACAGTCGCGGATGCCTGAGGTCAACTGACGCGATTGGGTCGGCACTTGGAGAAAATTATACAGGTGGTCGATTCGATGTGCACAGTCTGTAGTGCGTCAAGGGAACAGAGCAAACGGAGGAAACATAAATGGGTGGATGGATGGATGGATGGATGGATGGGCAGTAAGGGCAATGCAGGAAGGTAAGGTAAGGTATGGTAGGATGCACGGCAGAAACTGGACGCGTGGTTGGTGGGCGCGTTGCAGGGATGCGCAGTGAAGTCGCCTGGCTGGCCTGGGTTGGAGTCAATGGGGGGGGAATGTTGAGATCAAGTGTCAGAAGAATATTTTGTCCTGTGCACTATTCTCATTCGAAGATGGCTTCTTCACTCCGGTCCAGTCCATTTTAGATCAACCTCGATTTCAGGTTCACGTTCAGGCTCAGACAGATCCATTGCATCGGGCCTCTAGTAGTGGGCTGGCAAAAAGATCAAGGCTGTCTTGTCGATCCTCTCAGGGGGCCATCAACATGCACGGACACAAACACAGACACAGAGAGAGAGATAGACAGCCACCAAAATGAGGAGGATGAGGGCATGGACGTGGCAGATGATGGGCGCAGCATCAAAAGACGAGCTAGAGGTCGAGCAAGGGCCGGCCGATGAACCCAGCTGGCGATGGAGAAAACTCCAGTCCAATCCGGTCGCCGATCTCTCTTTTTTTTTTTCCCTTCCTGCCCCAGACCATTCTTTTTTCTTTGCTGTCTTGGTTTTTGGATTGACCCAGAACAGTTGGATGGGTGTCGGATGGGGGGGGGGACAAGGCTGGTGGTTCATGGCCTCATTAGGTGAGGTGGTTTCTGTTATCACCACAGGCGTTGCTACCGAATTCGGACTTTAGACCTGTGCAACAGACAGCAATCTCCTGCAGACAGACGCCTGGCAAGTGGGAATGAGCATGTCGGACTGTGGCTATCAAGAGGCCACGAACGCCAGATCGATGACCGCAAGTGGCCCCGTCCAGTCGCGACATGAGCTAAGCTTGGTGCGCTTTTACTTTGCTCAAAACTCCTTCTGAGTCATCCATTCCTAGATCACGTGAACATGCACACCACTTGGTCCGGTAGCTCGCCCCCTGTCTGCCGTATTTGCCGCCTGCAGACGGGAGCCAAGTTCGAGGCAAGCTTACTCATGCTCATGGAAGTGGGTCCGTGCAGCTCGACGCCAGCAGCCAGCTGGCCAGGCAGACTGTGCCTGACGTGGTTCGTCTCGCGACTTCGCTTGCCTTCCTTCCCTTGGAGGTACCACTAATCGACAACAATATCTACAACCACCTCAACCCGCCCCTCTCCATCAATCAGTCGGCACCAGGCCGCATCCTCTGATCGACTAATCACAACCTTGCGAGCTTCATTCTTCTTTTCTTTCACCGTTTCCGCCTGTAGTCACTCTCGGATACTCCACGTCACGGAATACCCCATCGCAACGTCACCACCCACACGTCCGTACCTTCAAACAGCTCCCAAAATGCCTGGCCTGGTATCGGCAACCGGCGTTCTGGGCTTCCTCGCCGATGAGGAGAACGAGCTCAAGGTCTTTGCCCTCGAGACCCTGAATGATGATATCGATACCATATGGACCGAAGTAGCTGGAGCTCTGGGTCAAATGTCAGTAGTCGCCGCCGAAGATCCTCCCAAATTGCCGTCACAATCTAATCAGTCTGCAGCGAGGCTCTCTACGAGGACGAATCTTTCCCCGACCGCCAGCTCGCTGCCCTTGTCCTTGCCAAGGTCTACTACCATCTCCAGGCCTACAATGAGAGCATGAGCTTCGCCCTTGCCGCAGGCGATCTCTTCAAGCTCGACTCCCCCGGCGAGTTCGAGGAGACCATCATCTCCAAGTGCGTTGACCACTACATCGCCGTCTGTTCCTCTGAGCACACCGTTCCCACTTCAGTCAAGAACGATGCGTCCCTTCCTGCGCTGGCCACCACCTTCGCTAGCGGTGCCGCCGACGGGACAGCTCTCATGTCTCCCACGACACCCTTCTCCCAGACCACTCTTCCTTCAAAGTCTCTTCTCTCCCGTGCCTCTGTCGACAACACGATTCTGGACCCTACCTTCCAGCCGGTCAAGGAAGGTCGCTCCGGCTCCATCGCCCCTGTTGCCGACAAGTCCACCCGAGATGCTTTGCAAAGGGTTGTCGAGCGCCTGTTCGAGGCCTGCTTGAAGGAGGGTCGTTACAGGCAAGTGGTGGGCATCGCTGTAGAGGCCAAGAACCTCGAGGTCCTCCGGCGGGTCATCAAGCGCGCTAGTGACGACGAGAAGTCAGCCAAGGGAAAGGCGTCCGAGGCTCCGAGCCCGGCCGACGAGCTCATGGAATACGCCCTCAGCATTTGCATGGATCTCGTTCAAGAGCGTAGCTTCAGGACGGAGATTCTACGCCTCATTCTCGACCTGCTGAACGACATTCCGAATCCCGACTATTTCGCAATTGCGAAGTGCGTCGTCTACCTCAACTCCGACGAGGAGGCGTCCCACATGCTTCGACAGCTCGTCTCGAACGAAGACCGCGTTTCCATCACCAACGCGTACCAGATCGCGTTTGACCTCTATGATAACGGCACACAGGAGTTTCTGGGCAAAATCATCAACTCGCTGCCATCCGGCGAGGCGTCGAAGAAGCCCACCCCCGCCGAAACCGATAACAACGATTCCGAGGAGGCCGAGCCGCTACTGGAGAACCAGGAGTCCGCCGAAGAGGATGTCTCGGATGACCTGGCCAAGGTCTACAAGAATATTCGCGCGATTCTGGATGGCAGCAAGACCATTAGGCTCAACCTTGAGTTCCTCTACCGCAACAATCGGACCGACCTCAGCATCTTGAACAAGGTGCGCGACAGCCTTGAGGGTCGCAACTCCATCTTCCACACCGCCGTCACATTCTGCAACGCCTTTATGAACCAGGGTACCACAAACGACAAGTTCTTCCGCGACAATCTGGATTGGCTCGGCAAGGCTGTGAACTGGTCCAAGTTCACCGCCACTGCTGCTCTCGGTGTCATTCACCGCGGCAACCTTACGCAGTCGAGGAAACTTCTCGAGCCTTACCTGCCCCAGGCGGGCGGTCTGAGCAGCGGGTCCATCTTCAGCCAAGGTGGTGCCCTGTACGCCTACGGCCTGATCCACGCCAACCACGGCGCCGACGCCCTCGATTACCTCAAAACCCAGTTCGGGTCAGCCGAAGAGGAGGTCATCCAGCACGGCGGTGCCCTCGGATTGGGTATCGCAGGTATGGGCACTGGTTCCGAAGAAATCTTCGATAGCCTCAAGAACGTTCTCTTCACCGACTCTGCACTCAACGGTGAGGCTGTCGGCCTCGCTATGGGTCTGATCATGCTGGGCACTGGCAATGTCAAGGCTCTCGAGGACATGATCACTTATGCTCACGAGACTACGCACGAGAAGATTGTCCGCGGTCTCGCCATTGGCATGGCACTGATCATGTACGGTCGCCAGGAGGGCGCCGATGCCATGATTGAGGGCCTTCTCAATGACCCTGATCCAACCCTGAGGTATGGTGGTATCATGACAGTCGCCCTTGCCTACTGTGGCACCGGCAGCAACAAGGCCATCCGCAAGCTTCTCCACACGGCTGTGAGCGACGTCAACGACGATGTCCGCCGCATTGCCGTCATGAGCTTGGGTTTCATTCTGTTCCGCAAGCCCGGCAGCGTCCCCAGGATGGTTGAGCTCCTGTCCGAGTCCTACAACCCTCACGTGCGTTACGGTTCCGCCATGGCGCTCGGCATTTCGTGCGCGGGCACCGGCCTCGATGAGGCCATCGACCTGCTGGAGCCCATGATGAAGGACCCCACCGACTTTGTCCGCCAGGGTGCCCTCATCTCGCTCGCCATGATCATGATCCAGCAGAACGAGGTCATGAACCCCAAGGTGGCAGCGATCCGCAAGACGCTGAAGAAGGTCGTTGGCGACCGTCACGAGGACGCCATGACCAAGTTCGGCGCTTCGCTGGCTCTCGGCATCATCGACGCCGGCGGCCGCAACTGCACCATCGGTCTCCAGACCCAGAGCGGCAATCTCAACATGGCCGGTATCATCGGCATGGCCGTGTTCACTCAATACTGGTACTGGTTCCCCTTCACCCACTTCCTGTCGCTTGCCTTCTCGCCGACGTCCATCATCGGCCTCGACCATGACTTGGAGATCCCTCAGTTCAAGTTCCACTGCGCCGCCCGCCCAAGCCTCTTCGACTACCCCCCCGAGCAGGAGGTCAAGGCTGAGGAGGGTCCTACGATGGTGGCCACCGCCGTCTTGTCGACGACTGCTCAGGCCAAGCGCAGAGCGCAGAAGAAGGAGCGCGCCCAGCGCCGCGAGAGCATGGACATCGACCAGCCTAAGCCTGCAGTTGAAAAGATGGAGGTTGACGAAGAGAAGAAGGCCAAGAGCGCCGACGAGGCGTCCAAGGAGAAGAAGGAGGGCGAGGCTGAGAAAGACGGTCTTGCTCCCGTGGATGCTAAGAAGAAGGCCGAGAAGGAGAAGGTTGGGTACGAGATTGAGAACATGTCGCGTGTTCTCCCGGGACAGCTCAAATTCGTCAGCTTCCCGTCTGACCGGTACCGACCCGTCAAGAAGGTGAGCTCTTCCTTCTCAGCACTACTAAGATTGGCCATAGACTAACGATTGCAACAGCCCAGCGGTGGACCCCTTCTCCTCGAGGATACGCAACCAGACGAAGAGAAGACCCTTATGGAGGAGAAGCTCAAGAAGGTGACGACCGAGAAGGCCCCTGTCGCGGGCCAGAGGAGCGGTGGAGAGCGCCCAGAGATGACCACCCGCCAGCAGCAGGAGCTCATCCAGCAGGCGCTCCGCGCCGGAGCCAGCGGGGATCTCCGCTCGCTCAACGAGTTTAACAACCTTCTAAGCCAGACCCGGGTGCGCCACGACGAGGACGATGACATGGGTGGCGTCGGCGCCGCCGCCGCGGCGGGTGTCCTGACGGCGGTGGATGAGGATGGTGAGGGCGACGAGGAGGCCCCTCTGCCGGATGAGTTTGAATACTTCACCGACAGCGAGGAGTAGATTTCCCCAAGCGGAACGAACGCCTGATCGGTCAGGATTAGCAGATTTGAGAAGGCTCAGCGAGTGAGGGGTGTGTAAACCAGAGCATGGGAGGAGGCGAGCCGCTCCTCGGCTGTATTTCTAGCCTTTTAGCAACGGGGGAGAATTGGGAGGGGGTTAGAGAGGGCATAGATAGAGAGGCTTTTCCCGCTCGAGCGTCGAGAAGGCCATTTGTTGTACAGTAGGCGCGTGTGTATGAGGTATATGCATATGCCGTCTTCGTTGATCGACTGGCCTGGTCCTGAAGTGTCAAAGTGTTTGTTCCATGTGAGTTGGATGTTCGATAAACGAATGCATTGGCCTCGATTCTGTCGAGGTGTAAACTGTAATAATTACATGTTTTAATGATAAACCGTTGTAAAGCGCCATGCTATCTTTCCCTTCCCTTCCGTGCCCCCCCCACTCCCCAGCAAACAAAACCGTCTTCGTGCATTCAAGCCCCATCTCGCTACAATGTCCGTGACAAAGAGAATAATCAAGATTTGTGGAGGATTCATTTGTTGTCCTCGTTGATGGCCTTTCCGGCCTGACACTCAGAACAAACGCGGTACCGATGCCACGCGTTCGTGAGGTTACCTCTAAAGTTCCAAATGGCCTCGTACCCGTCGGGCTGGGCATTATATGCCTCGTCCGTGGCCTTGACGAGCAGAGTCGAGCACACCCTTCCGCCCTCGGGCCCGTCGCCGAACGGCACGACGCCGTTGTAGCGCCAGCGCTGCCAGGCCCAGGATTTGTGGCCGTGGTCCTGGGAGGCGCGGTCGGGGCCCGGCTTGACCGTGTCGGCGAGGAGCTTGGCTTGGTCCCACGTGCGGCCATTGTCGAGGGAGACGTCCACGCGAACGATTCGGCGGCCGCCGCCCGAGTAAGCGTAGCCTGTTACAGCTGCCTCGCGGCCGCGGGCCTCTGGTGGCGGGTTGAGCAGGCGGCCGCCGGGAGCTTTCATGGGGGGCACGGTGGTCCAGGGGCCGAGTTTGACGGCGGTGATGGCGCTCGTGATGGGCATCTCCTGGATGGCGGGGGCGGTAGTCCAGTCGGGGTGAGTCTGATTGGGACCGAAGAGCTTGTAGTCCTTTTGCTGCCACTGGCTCTGGCTCTCGTCCTCAGAAACGGTGACGCGACGCAGCCATTTCACGGAGCGGGCGGCGACATAGCCGGGAACGAGGGCGCGTAGAGGGTAGCCATGGTCCGGGGGCAGGGGGGCGCCGTTCATGGCATAGGCGAGGATGACGTCGCCGCGGGGATCGAGGACAGGATCAATAGGGATGGAAGCGCCATAGGATTCAAGGCCAGCGAATTGCACGTGGCGGGCATCAGTATCACCGGCGCGGGCTTCGGCGAGGGGAAAGCCAGCGTCAGCGAGAATATCGGAGAGCTTGACGCCCTCCCAGACGGCGTTGGAGATGGCGCCCACGTTCCACTGGATGCCGTTCGTGTCGCGGGCGTGCGTCGTCATGTCCTTGCGGCGGTTGCCGGAGCACTGGAGGGTGGCGGCGATCTTGACGGGCTTGAACTTGTTCTTGAGGTCTTCAACAGTATAATCCTTCGTTGTGCCGTCCAGGAGCTCGATGGTGAGGGTGTGGTGTTTCGGATCCTCGACCTTGGGAACCCACATGTGGTTGCGCACGTAAAAGAGCTCTTGCGGCGTGACAAAGGTCTCGGCCAGCTCGTCCAGCGGCGTCTCCGCGTTGCGCGGCTTGGCCGTCATGATGACAAGCCTCTGGTCGCGTGTGGGGTCGTCTCGGAAGGGGTCCTCAATGAGCTCCGCTGGCGGCTGCCCATCCACGAGGTCGACGGCATCGATGAGGCCGATCATGTACTGAGCGAGAATCTCGCGAACGTAGGGCGCTTTATGGACGGTGAAGATGTTCCAATACGGGTCAATGCTGCCTCCGGCGGCACGAAGGATGACGTCTCCACCGGGATGTGCCCCGATCCAGTCTGTAATGTCGTAGACCTTGTCCTCGTGGGTGACCCACGGCCTCTCAGAGTCGGGACCATGCTCTTTTACTTCAGATAGCCTAAAGCGAGGCTGCTTTGGATCTCGGCTGTCGTTGCTGGCGGGGGGAGTATTCGTCTCGTCCTTGTTGGAGCTCGTGGGCTCGGCGAACCCAGCAAAGGCTGAGAGCAGTCCAGCGCTGGCAATGAGTGTGGCCGTCGCTGGTCTTGCGCGGCGAGAAAACTTCCACCATGATGTTGTTGGTTTTGGTGTTGGGAAGGAAGGCTTTGGCGGAGCGCGAGACGAGGGCGAGTTATGGAAATATTGGCAGCGTCGGGAGGTGCATCGCACGGTCGAGGCAAGGTGTCGTCGGGTCGCCAGCTGCGAGAGTTCGCAGGTCAGGCGTCGCGGTGCCTGCATCGGGCGTTGAGGCGTTTCGTATCGGGAGTCTTGTGGATAGCGACAGTTCGAGTTGGTGCAGTGTCGTCTTGCAACTGTGTTGAGGGACTGTGTTGGTGAATGGGATAGTCGAAGCTGTGGTCAAGAAAACAGGTGCTGTCAGAGGGAAAGGAGAGAAAGGGAGGCAGTACGTAAGAAGAGTCAGTCTAGAGCTCGTGTGTCTGTCTACCTCGTGACGATGCGTGAACGAGGAAGCAGGGATGGCGGCTTGGGGTTGATGGGGCCTGTCAATTGGATCGAGCTGAAGATACTGGACCCTTTTTCCTTATCAAGTGAACCGCGATCGGCGCAGGGTCGACCTTCTCCAGGATGGGAAACACTTTCAAAGCCCGAGGTCGTGTTGGGAGGTCGCCGTCTTCTTGTACGCCGACTCTGCACCCCCTCCTGAGAGTGAGAGTTGAGAAGCGAGAGGAGCGGACGCCGATCAAAGGGAAGCAACCCAAAGGGTCACCGGGCATCGTTGGTGTCTCGGGTCGGCGACTTGTTACGTATTGCCCTGTCCCTGTCCGTGTCGCCTGCCCGATTGGAGATGTTTTTCGGCCGACGCTTGCCGTCCCCATGCCGCGACTCAGGGAGTTGCATCCCACAAGTTCCCGCATGCTCCTGCTGCAAGCTACTGGCTCGTGTCGTCACCGGCAGTCGCTGTTGGCTGCAGCTGCCTGGGCTGCTTCGTGCCACGGGCTGGGGACCACCCTCCTGTGGTCAGTCTCTTCCAGCTGCCGCCAATTGGTCAGGGGGCTGCTAAGGTTCCCGTCGGTGTCAGGGGTCAGGCAGGCGAAAGGGCGCTTGGCTCAGGGGCTCTACCTGCGTGCCTATCCCTCTCAATCACTAATACATTTTCATCCTCATGTCGGAACAGCAAACGGCATGGACTGCTATCTATCAATCAATCAAAATACACTTCGAGCCCAGAAAGCAAAAGTAAACCCCAAAAAAAATCAAGGACGTGATCATATCACCGGCAAACTCGCGACCCAGACCTAGCTGTGCTTTGCCTTCTTGGCGGCCAGGAGCCTCTCCTTCTCCAGCCTTTCGTCTTCATCCTGCATTTCCTGCTGCGTCTCTTGCAATTCAATCGCGAGCTCCTCCTTGGTTGGTCGGTATGACGGGTCTGCTCGCGGATCCCCTCGCTTGCGCTTGTTGCTGCTGCCCTCGCTGGCCGTCGTTTTGGAAGCTGGCGTCGCTGGAGCCCTCTGACGACCCTCTTCACCTCCCTCTTCACCCTCACCACCCTCGCCAATCTCGTCACCATTGCCTCCTTGGTCCTCATCAACAACACCCTCATCACCACCCTCGTCATCCTGATCATCCTCGTCATCCTCGTCACCCTCATCACCCTCATCATCCTCGTCACCCTCTTCATCTTCACCCGGCGGAAACGGTAAATCCCAAGCGTCGCTGTTATCATCCCGGTTCGGATCAAACTCCCATGAAGTGATACTCCGTCCAAAAGTCCCATCCGTCGGATAAATCGTCTTTGCGTACGTGGGGTGCGTCTCCGCAAAAGTCTTCCTCAGCGTGGTGATCCCCCCAACGTCAGCAACCTGCTTCTTAGTCAGGAAACCCGTCACGTTGGGGAGGACGCCATCGTGGCTGCCTCGCTGGTTCGGGATGCGGCAGCTGCGTTCCGGGTCGCAATGGGCCTGTTGATGTGTGAGCAATAGTGAAGTTAGGGATCGGGTTGACTGGTATTTACCAAGACTTGATCCTCCCACGAGGGCTGTCCCGGATAGATCTTATTCTTCAGGGGCATCTTGCGGAGGCAGCGTGAGCAGTAGTCCGCCTCGTCGGGTTCAAAGTCGTCCAAAGACGGCTCTTCGGCCGACTTTTTGGCCGCCTTCTTAGACGTCTTCGTGGGTGTGGCCTTGGCCGCCTTCTTGGCTATCTTCTCTGCTTTCCTGGCTGGTTGCTTCCCCTCCTCCTCGTCTCTCTGGCCCTTACCACCTCTGCCATTGCCGCCCGCTCCGCTCCCGGCTTGATTTGCGGGTGGGATAGCGGCCTTCTCAGCAGCTGCCTTTTCAGCAGCGGCCTTCTCGGCAGCCTTCTCGGCAGCCTTCACAGCGGCTGCTTCGGCTTCCCTCTTAGCCGCCTTCTTTTTCTCATCACTACCATCGGTATCGCTGCTTTCATCATCATCGCCGCCACCACCCCCTCCTCGTCGCCCACCAGGCCCCTTCTGCTTCGTCCCGAGCAGCCGCGCCGCCCTGACTGCCCTCTCCCCGGACGCGATTTGGCCCGGCGTCTCGAGCTGCCACTCCTCGCTCCCGTGCACCTGCTTCTTATGTAGCCGCCATTGCTCCGGCGTCATGAAACCCACCATGGCGCCGCACACCGCGAACGCCGGGCACCGCTTATCGCGTCTGTCGAGCCAGTTCTCCTCGGGGTTCCACAGTGGGTGGCCCTGTCGGAACGGGTTCTCCGTCGGATGGGCGACCCTGCGGTTGGCGGCTTCTTCCGTCTCGATGTTGTTCCACAGGTCGAAGACGTGGCACTCAATGTGCCGCTGCTGCTGGGCGCGCGAGGCGAGGTAGCCCTCCATCTCGCCGTCCGCGGGCGGAGCCGTGAACGACAGGTCGCACAGAGGGCATGTCTCTAGGGGCTTTTCCTCGTTGTGATCGGTCTCAAAGTGCTTCAGCACGCTCGACGCGTCGAGCCCGATGAGGGCCGCCTTGCAAACGCCGCACTCCATCGGCGGGTCGACGACCGAGTCCTGCGGGCCCTGCTTCTCCCACCAGGCGAGAGGGTGGAAGAGAGTCCTCGTCGCCCGGTGAGGCAACCGAAGGGTCTGATTGAAGGCACGTGGCCCGTCGTAGAGCTCGTCGTACGGCCGCACCCACTCTTGCCAATAATCCTCATCGTAGAGGTCAAAGGGCGTCATCTCGCCCTGCTGCACCTGCAGGCTCGGATGCACGTGGTCATTGCGGCAGGCGTTGATATGTCTCTTCTTGGCCTCAACCGGGTCCTTGATGTCCTTGGCCTTGTGTACGTCGTCGAACCTGAGCTGGCAGTAAGGGCAGAAGGTGCCGATCATAGCGTAAAACGCCCCGCAGTATTTGCGATGGTTGTCGATGTAGTCATCCGAGAACTGACCGAGCGAGAGGCCACAGTCCTTACAGAACGGCTTGCCCGAGTGGGCGAGGCCTCTGCAGCGATGGGGCAGTTCGGCCGTGGGCTCCCAGGCCAGAGCGTCTTCTTCGGTATTCCACACGTGGGAACCGCACGTCTCGCAGAAGGTGCAAGAACCAGCACCTTCGGCGTGGGGAACGCAGACCCGGTCATGGTGCTTGCGGTCCTTGGCATCGTTGAGCATGTTGTGGTCACGGCCGCAGCGGTCGCAGAAGCTAAACTCCTTCTCTTTGGGGTTGGCCTTGTTTGGCGGCAGGCGGGCAGCCCTGGGGTCTGCGGGCCGTTTGATGACATGTTCAAAGATGGAGTTGGGCTTCGCCGTCCACGAGAATGGCTGCAGGACGTGTGACCTAGTAGTGGGCTTGGAATTTTCTCTCTCCAATCCCTGCTCGACGAATGGATTGGTGACGGACTTCTTTGCTGCGAGCTTAAGGATCGAGCGCAGTTCCTGTTCGTGCTTGTTCTTGAAGTGGCGATCTCGCTGTGGCTTGTCCCAGTGCTCATAAAGCTTTTCTGGACACCAGGGACACTTGTACGCGGTGTGCTGCTCCAGGTGCCTGCTGATCTTGTCGACATCGTCAACACGGTAGCTGAACTCGCAGTCAGGGAATGGGCAGAATGTGATCCTCTGGATATTGAGGTTTCGAAGCTCATGGAAATCTCGTTGCATTCGGGCAACCTCCGTCGGAGTGAGCGTCCCCAAGGACAGCATTGGAACCCGGCTGTTCCCGGTGCGCAAAATGGCTTCCTTTGGAGGCGCGTTTATGGGGATCGATGGATTGTACATGCCCGAGTCCCGGATGCTCGGCTGCCGAGCCCACGACAGCTCCCGCCGGTCGATCGGAAACTTTGTGGTCTCTTCCTTTTCCAAGATCTCTTCGTGGGCGAGACCCTTTTCCTTGGCCATGCCTTTAGTTTCGGGACCGGGCGCTTTCTTGGAAGGACTCAGCTTCTCTTGCAACTTCTCGAATACAGGATCGCCGGGATTGGGAAGCACCTCGAAGCCCAGCCGCTCGCGCAAATGATTGACGAGACCGTAACGGGGACCCCATGGGTGCGAAGAACTATACCTCGGATTCATGCGCTCGACGAAATCACACTGATTATTGTGAATGAGGCGCACACTGATGGTTTCGCTCGTCATCTGACGTCGCATAGCACGCATCTCATCGTGAGTGGTAGACTCGGTAACAATGTATGTCCGCGTACTTGGATTCGTTGGGGGCCCATCGACAAGAGAGAGGTGATTGTTCTTCAGCATTTCCTTTGTCAGCTCGCCACTTCGGCGCCCTGTGCGACCCTCAATGATGTTCTTCGAAGCAAAGATGAGCTGCTCATAAAGCATGTCCACACTCTCCAACTGCTCAGGGAAAGGGGCGGTCCCCTCCCATTCTTCCAGGTATACCTGACATTTTGTATCATCCGTAATGTCGTGGTCATACTGAGGCTGGAGAACGAATGCGCAGCCGTTGCCATGAGTTTCCGTGACATAGGCCCGCATGAGCCTTCCCATGTGCAGCGCGTCGTCTGCGATCTTGTCCGTATCTGACTCTCGTGGGTCCCAGCGTCCCATCGGCTTGGATCGTTGGCCAGTGAGAAATTCGTCTTGATACCACACGAAGAATTTCTCAATATTGACGTTGGGAAATTCTTCTTGGCAGAAGCTATCAAAGTGATGGCGGAGATTGTTGAAAGGCCACTCAATGACATGGGTGCCTCGAGCATTGGCGCTTCCCGGAGCGAGAAGAACCGCTGAACGTGAGTTCAAGGGCCGCTGCTGCAGTTGGAGAATGTGTCTCCTGCTTGTGTCTTTGGGAGTCATCCAATGAAAAAGATTCGGGTTGATCTCGTTTCCACCATACCAGGCTGTGTTGACGGGAAGACCTTCGACTGTCTTGATATCATTGCCGTCTTTGTCGGCATAGTGAAGAAGCGCGTGAGGACCCCTCCGACCCACTGGCGGGCGGCCAAGAAGAACGTCTTGCGCATTCTTCAGAAATGGCATGTAGTGGTTGGCACCAAGACTCCAGTAGTTGTTTGCGTTCCGAAAGCGGCCCTCGAACCAGGTCCTCGGAGGCGCGCGAAAATAGGCAACGCGGGCCTGCTCCTTGTTGGTATGGGTCAGCTCGATGAGTGTGTCGAACGTGTTGTTCGCCGGAATATAGGTCTCCGGTGCCAGCTCGCCAGCACGGTGAACGAACCAAGCGTCTTGTCCCTGAGAGAAGTGGTCGGCAATGTAGTTGACGACGTCGGCGTGAGCCTGGAAGAAAAGTTCCTCGTGCTTCTCATGTGTCCTTCTGTCGTATCGCCGGAGAACCACATCGCATTCGTGTTCGGGACGCATGGAGAGCAACGCCTCCAGCGCCGTTTCGGCTTCTTTTCTCCTCATGACGTCGATGTAGATGCGTCCCTGGAAGCCGTAAAGCCAAGTTTGCGAGGGTAGCTTCGCCCTTTGAGCGGGCGGGTTTTTCTTCTTGGTCTTCTTTGGTTTCACGTCGTCATCTTTCATTCCAACGTCGCTGTCTTCATCCTTGTCGGACTGGTCCTTTTCAGACTCATGATCATTGCTTTGGTCATCCTCGTCATCTGACTCGCGGGGCAGGCTGTCGTCGTAACCGTCGCCGCCGCCGCGCAGGCCGAGGCTCACAGGCTCGGTGTTGACGGGTTTCAAGCTAGAGGCGGGAACGGGAATTGTACTGAACTTGGCCTCCCTGCCTCGTCGATAGTCGTAGCCGTAGTTGCGCTGGTCATGAGCGGTGAGAAAGTGCAGTGGGGGTCGAGCGGTGACCTCCTGAAGGGTATCGTCGTCGGGGACCTCGAACCTGGGGCGCTGGGCGTCAAAAAGGCGCGAGAGGGCCGGCTCGATGGGCAGTCCAAAGTAGAGCATGGTGAACTTGGTGGCAAGCGAGAGGGGATGACCTTGAAACCTGCAGCGGATGAGGTCTCTGTAGCGGTCGGTGTTTTCGTCCTGGATCTCAACGAGGCTCGAGGGCTCGGCGGCCGGCAGGAAGAGCTTCGTTTCGTGGGGGGTAAAGTACTTGTCGAGAACTTCACCGATGGCCACTCTGGGGTCAGCGAGGTAGGCCCTGAACTCTTCCTCGATTGCCTTGAACTTCGGGTCGGAGGGTGTGATGAGGGAGTTGTGCCGCGTCTCAGGTGGATCATCCGGGATGTTAGGCTCACGGGTCACCGGCCCTCTGGCGGGCAGGCCTCCAACGGGTTGGCTCATGGCGCGTGAGAAGGGAAAGAGGATATGCAGGATCTATGGGTATGGTACGGGTTCGGCACGAGGTGGCACACATGTAAGTGAGTAGTGCCAATCAGTCAGTTTGCGACGACGAGAGAAGAACAGGCCAACCGAGGGGGCAAGGAAGAATGATTGGGGGGCGATGGAGAAGAGAAGAGATGGCAGGCAATAGATGGGCGGCATCTTGGAGAGAAGCAGATGCCTGAAGTTATGGATGGGGGCGGCAGACAAAGACGCGTTGATGATAGCTTCCCATGGGGTCTGCGTGTGGCGAAGCATTGTATTGAGCTTGAAAGGATGGCATTCCAGTGAATGGAAGCTTGTCTTTGTTCCCTCTTTTGTCAAAGAGATACTGGGGTAGCCCATGCCGGGGCGTTGCAATGGGGCAGGGACATGGCAAAGTTGTGGCAAGGGACAAAGAAGACATAATGGTAGCATTTTCCGGAAGCGTCTCGTAGACTTCGAGATGTGTTCCTGGAATGCGAATGCTGCTAAAAGGTATGTCATTGATATCCTGGTGATCGCGCAGACAAAGGCGTGGTATTTCCTAGGGTGCTGTAGACACTGGTCAAGCTTTCGGGCATAGTTGGAAATTGTGCTTGACTCGATGTGCCTGAGGTGATCTAGGGGGATCAGACAACATAAGATCCGTGACGATGATGATGACCATGTTGGTGGGAGGTTTTGAGCTTGAGGTTCCCTTCCTGTCCATTTTAGAAGGAGGAGAAGGTCCAGGAGGAAGACATGGTTGTCGATGGAAGTTGAGAAGGTCCCCGTCGCGCTCCACTCCACCGCCCGCACATTGAGTGGGCCTCCAGCTGTCAAACACTGTCGCCACCTGGTGCTCCAGGAAAGGGTAGTCAGATGCATTGGAGGCCCCTCATTGGCTGTAGCATCACACTTGCCATTCGTTTTGAAGGGCACTCGTCTGCTTCGGACGCCAGCAGCATTCCGAGAGTCAACCCACCACACCATAACCACCATCAACTTTCACTTCACCCGACCACGATACTCTCTGGCCATCTCCGCCCCGTCAATCGCTTTCCGAATGGCGCATTGATCCAGAACTTACCCCTCTTCAGATGATGCCGGCCTGACCGACGCCCCCCATTCGACCATGCGGCCGCCTGCGCCAACCCAAACACTCCTCCGCATAAACCTCTTCGGTCCCTCTACCACCTGTCGACAATGCACAGCTCAGCTTCGCGCCGTGCTGCGCCCATCCTCCCACACGCCTCTCATCACGCGTCGCGCCGTCTCCTCAACTCCCTCTAGTCGCCTGACCGCCAGCTATTTTCTCCCCAACAATGCCCTCGAGCGCGCCGCCGCTGCCGCAAAGGGCCGCGTGCAGAGCCAGAGCAGTCGAAGCTCTGCCACTGTCACCACCGACTCTTCGTCAACGACGACGACAAAAGCAACAGCATCAACACGGGCCTCGGCTTCGACAAGTCGCTTAGATGCCACTCAGCCACCGTTGAACACCGAACTGCCACATCGACGTCGTCAGGCTGCCCGACGAGCCGCCGCCGCTGCCGCCGAAGCTGAAGCCGCCTCATCAGGCTCCTCCTCCGAGGTGCTCCCCGCCCAAGATGCCTCCTCGGCCCTCACCACCGTGGCCGCCAGCCAGCCCGCCCACTCGCTGCGCCGCATCCTTTCCGCCTGCCTCTCCCTCTCCAAGCCGCGCCTGACGGTGCTCGTCGTCCTGACGGCAATGGCCCCCTACGCCCTATACCCCGTCCCGTCGTTCCTGTCGCCCGCCGTCACCGAGATGCCCTCTCTCTCGCCGCTGACCCTGCTGTTCCTCACCACCGGCACGACCCTCTGCTCCGCCTCGGCCAACTCGCTCAACATGCTGTACGAGCCCGCCACCGACGCCAAGATGTCCCGCACCCGCAACCGGCCCCTCGTCCGTAACATCATCTCCCCGCGCATCGCCCTCCTCTTCGCCTTCCTCTCCGCCGCCGGCGGCATCAGCGCCCTCTACTTCGGCGTCAACCCCACAGTCTCCTTCCTCGGCGCCGCCAACATTGTCCTCTACGCCGGCCTCTACACGCCCCTCAAGCGCATCACCGTCCTCAACACCTGGATCGGCGCCCTCGTCGGCGGCATCCCCCCGCTCATGGGCTGGGCCGCCGCCGCCGGCGAATCCGCCACCCTTGACGGCGGCTCCTGGCGCCAGCTCCTCTTCGCCTCCGACGGCTCCTCCCTCGGTGGCTGGCTCCTCGCCGGCCTCCTCTTCGCCTGGCAGTTCCCCCACTTCATGGCCCTCTCCTGGTCCATCCGCGACGAGTACCGCTCCGCCGGCCTGCGCATGCTCGCCTGGACCAACCCCGCCCGCAACGGCCGCGTCGCCCTGCGCTACAGCCTCGCCTTCGCCCCGCTGTGCCTCGCCCTCTGCGCCGCCGGCGTCACCGAGTGGTCCTTCGCCGTCACGAGCCTGCCCATCAACGCCTGGCTGTCCTGGCAGGCCGTGCGCTTCTGGCGCGCCGAGGGACACAAGGGCACCGCGCGCAGCTTGTTCTGGGCGAGCGTCTGGCACCTGCCCGTCGTGCTCGTGCTCGCCACGCTGCAGAAGAAGGGCATGTGGAGCCGCGTGTGGGCGTCCCTGTTCGGGGAGGCCGAGGATGAGGACGACTGGGATGAGCTCGACGAGATGCCTGCTGTACCATTACCGCCCGTCAAGGCGTAGCCTGTGATATTTCGGCTGGGGTAGAATGTATTACCACCTGTGCTCCATATTCTCCAGATTCCCTTGAATAGATTTCTTGTTCATCATGAAGCCCGACTGAGCATGTCTTTCCTGATTTGGCAGCAAGTGAGAACACGCATCGGGTCACCATGATGTCTTGAGCATGGTGATTCGAACAGGAAAGCCATCATATTCCTTCCGCCGAGCTCTCTACCATCTCTCGGCTCGTGGTATCTATAGATGCTAATATACAAGCCACCCTCCATACATCGTCATTAAACATGCAAGCGCGTCTCGCGCCGCCGGTGTGATCCTATGGCCGCATATCATCAAGGAGTGTGGGTGTATGTGTTGGTGTTTAAGCGCGGCGCGTCCCCCCTCCTTTTGTTCTGGACCCCAACGCTGCATTCTCTCAATCATTCGCGCAAAGTATCGGCCGTGAATATGCTCTGTAATGCAAAGCTGACGAAACAAGGAGACGCAGGAAAGGTGCAAATAAAGGAGTCAGAAAGCAGAAGCAGAAGCAGAAGCAGAAGCAGAAGCAGAAGCAGAAGCAGAAGCAGAAGCAGAGGCAGAAGCAGAAGCAGAAGCAGAAGCAGAAGCAGAAGCAGAAGCAGAAGCAGAAGCAGAAGCAGAAGCAGAAGGCAAAACGCCGTCAATGCCCCCCTGCCGACTGGCACGGCATGCCCATAAGACACGACAGAATCCCACTGAAATGGGTGCAAAAATGGAAAAACAGACATTCGCCTCTTCAGCATCACATCTGCTGCACGCCGCCGGGTCGGTTAATGATGGCGTCGATCCCCATGTCCACGCTCGGCAGTCTCTGGCCGTGCGGATGCATGTACGGGCTCGGGCTCTGCGAGTGTCCCGTGTGTCCGGACCCGCTGTACCCCGCGCCGCCGGATCCGTTCGACGAGACTGAGCTCGTGTAGCCGTGATGGTGCTGCTGCTGATGGTGGTGGTGCGGCTGGTGGTGACCATAGTAGGAACCGGGCATGGACTGCATGGCAAAGTGCTGCTGATGGTGGTGCGGGTGCGGGGCGTAGCCGGTGCTGCCGCCGCTGACCGAGTGGCCGCCCGACGATGCCGTCTCGGGGCTACTGTAGGACGGGTCTAGCTCGTCAACAGGTGTCAACCCGATGCCGCTGATTCCACTGTCATCGTCATACCCTGGTGGTAGCGGCTGGCCGGACTCCAGACGTTCGCGGCGAGCGGCGGCGCGGGCGGCGCTTTGCAGGTTCTTGAGACCGTTGGACATGCACTGCGAATCATCAGTATCGAATCGTCTCGAAAACCGAAAGAGAATCGAAAGGGTCAAACAGAAACTAACCTTGGCTTCAACAACATTCCACTTCTCGCCGGTGCGGGCGGCAAGGCCGGCCCAGATGTCCTTGCGCATGCTCATGTACTCCTTGGCGAGGCGCTCGAGCTTGCGGTTGTCCCAGTCGTCGGCGCCTTTGCGCTCCATGAGACGCTCGTGGCGCTTGCGGCAGGCGTTTGGCGTCTTGTTGCCAAAGTAGGTGATCTGGATCTGGGCCCAGTTGAGACCTTGCGCGCGTGCCGCCAGCAGTGTCTGGTCATCCTGTGGGGTCCAGGCTCCCGAGGAGGCGCGGTGCTGGATGGGAGGAATGCCCACGTTGGGGGCCGCGGCGGCGGCAGCGGCAGCGGCGTAGGCGTCGTAGTTGGGTTGGGGTTGGGCCTGCATGGCGGCCGAGGAGGAGGAGGAAGCCACAGGGTAGTATTCCGGCATGGTGAGGCGTTGCTGGTTGTACATATTTGGAGTGGGGTTGGCCGCCGGAGCAAGAGATACTGGCATGGGGTTATTGTAGCGATGGCTTGAGCTGGATGATCGAGTGTGTTTCGGCATATTGCGTTGAGATGGTAGTGAGAGACAAGAGTCAAAGTGAGTGGAGATGGCGGATGGATTATCGATTAGGATCTCGTCATGCGCGTCTCGGGAAGCGAAGTCTCTTCGACTTGGTGTTGAGGAGAGCCTCGCCGGGAGGTTGTTTGTTTTGTCGTCCGTCAGGTAGGTAGATAGTAGAGAGTCAGAGAAGTGGAGGACAAGGAAACCCGAGAGTCTGGTGTAGAAGCTGGAGAGCGAATGTAGAGACGGAGGAAGGAGACCTAGATTGGAAACGAGATGAGACTGGTCGACAACAAGGAAACGAAGGAAAGGAGACAAGGAAAGAAAACAAAAAGGAAACGTCTGAGAGAGCTCAGTCGCAGCAGTCAAGTTGTCGTCTTGGAGGAGAGAAATTGTGAAGCAAGAGATGTCAATGGGTCCCCGAGGCGGACACGAGACTTGATTTAAGGCCAATGTCAGCCATGTCGCGGCGCTTGAGGCGAGCAACAAAGACGACGCAGAAGCGCGAGTGCTACTCTGAAGCTGGGGTCGACAGGTGGATCTGAAACGATCAACTTGGCGAGCGAAGGGTAGGAGGGGCGGTCGACATGGTATGAAACCCAATTTGTGTGTCTGAAGAGATTGATGGAAGCACAAGAGGCAAAGGACATTGGCTGGCAGTGAAGGGATGGGCGGCTGTCTGAGGTTGGGCGCGTAAAACAGGCCGGTCGAGGGCGGCGGCTACAAGGTCCCACGATGGGCCGCCGACGATGGCAGCTAGAAATGGGTCCGCTGCATTTCGGACAGCCAGGCCGAGCTGTCGCAGTATGGGGCCAAAAACTAAAAGAGGTCAAAAATAGCCGGCCCGTTGGGTATGGGTAGCCGCCAGCCGTGAGGAAGAGCAAGAGCAAGGGCAAGAGCAAGAGCAAGAGCAAGAGCAAGAGCAAGAGCAAGAGCAAGAGCAAGAGCAAGAGCAAGAGCAAGAGCAAGAGCAAGAGCAAGAGCAAGAGCAAGAGCAAGAGCAAGAGCAAGAGGAAGAGGCAGAGCCAAGGCAGAGAGGCAGATGGATTGAGAAACAGGGGGCACGCGTGGCGAAGGCTACTTGGCCGGCCTGCGGGCAGAGAAAAAGAAGGGCCCAAGGTACGGCCAGACAGGAAACGTCGAACATTACGGCCAGTGTCATCAGAGACCTCGGATAACAATATGTATGAGGTGATGCCGGTTTGGGAGTTGTTGAAGGAAACCCCCGGCAATGTCGAACTGAACCAGCCTAGGTAGGTACTGAATGGAGGAATCGGTAGAAACAGGCAGATGGTCAGAAAAGGGTGCGGCGGGAAGCTGCAAGGTACCGAGTCGTAGCTGCATGAACCATCTGACAATGAGATGAGCCCATTTTGGGCGATATGATAGAATGATCCCGATTTGGCATTGGCATCATGCTAGACTGGCGCCCTCAGCTTTTTCTGGACGAGAAAGCAATCGTGGCTGTCTACCTTGGCTGCTGTTGTTGACGTTGGTCAAACCTGAAGTCCAGAAGGGGAGGAGACGATGGTCCACATGAAATGAAGTTGTTGTTGGGGCCTTTGGGGGAGATTGCCGTACCTTAGCCCGTCGGCTTTAGACGCGCGCCTGCAGTGGATACCTTCTGGGGGCTCATTGGCTGAATATGCTGACTAACGTCCATTTGAGGAGAACGTGTCTTGAGGGCTGTTCACCGACACTCACCGATGGTCTGCCGCCAGTGTATCAAGGTGAGAAAGGTTCCTTGCCGCAACTTCACATTATTCCCATGATATCTGATTACCAGGCCTTTGTGTTCATCATGTTTAATACTTTGACAATTGTTTAGTTATTCCAAATCGCGATGTCTTTTTTCCATGTCGCTGAGCAACTTGCCACATGGCTCTGCTCTCTCACCGAGCGGTACCTGAATCGATGGTACCTAGGTAGTCAGGTATTAGACTCCGCACGGATCCAGCAACTACCGTCCCACACGTCCACCGACCTAGAAGCCACAACTGATGTCTCACAAGGAACTGGCCCTCACGTCAGACAGACTCGCCTTACTTTTCAACCAAAAAGCGACACGTGTATCGTTCAGTACCATCAAGTTCGAGGGCGCCCAACTTTCTGCTATCACATGTCGACTGCTTGACTACGCCTGCCGGTTGCTCCTGCCTACGCTCTTCTCAACTCCCGTCCAAGATATGACATCCCCAACCATCAAGCAGCGCATCATTTCTTAGCCTTGGCGGCCTTCCTCCTTCTACGGTCTTGTCAAGGGCCAAGCATCCAGCTCCCTGATATCGAGTTTCATTCGACAGACCACTTGGCTGTCCACAATTATCATGGACGCCAACAGTTCAGTCGCCTCCGGGTCCGCGATGTCCTCTGCGCAGCAGGCTGCCCGCGACATCATCCCCCAATCAGCCGTCTCCGCATATTGGCCGTCAACGCCCATCATTGTCGCTGTCGTTTTGGGCTATCTTTTGCTCTGCCAGTTCCTCCGCTTCTACCACATCAACGCTCTTCAGAAGCGCCTCGGCTACACCGATCGGGCCTCCTTGGCCCGCATGAGCAACGACGATGCCCAGATCATCCTCAAGCATATTATGGAGCGCGACTTTCCCATGTTCTACGAGCTGGCACTGCAGTTCGCCATCTTCAAGGTGACGCTTCCCGTGTTGCTTTTCTCAGCTTGCATATTTCCTGACAGACCGTTGCCAGACATACGCCTTTGAGACCATGTCCAAACTTATCAACTCCACCAAGGAACTGGCTGATCCCGACAAGTCCTTCAAAAGGTAACGATCCCAAAGGGGAATCCAGTACGGCGAGGACGAGATTGCAGTGAAGCAATGAAGGTTCCTTTCACTCGTGCTCGGCGAGATCGCGACGGGTTGAGATCCCTTCGTCCTCGACAAGCCATGGAAGGGGGATCGTAGCCCTTCGTCCCATGCCAGATTCCCATGTTCTAGCCCTGCATGCTGTCCAGGACTGACATTCGCTAGATACGAAGACACGGTCGTCATCTTCGGCGAGTAAGTTCTCCGCAGTATGCCTTCCCTTCGACCCTAACGCCCCAGGTTCTCCATCAACCCCCCAACCTCGGCACGCGCCCTCAAAGCCATCGCCCGCATGAACTACCTCCACGCCCCTTACAAAGCCGCCTCCCAAATCTCCAACGAGGATTTCCTCTACACCCTCTCCACCTGCGTCACGGAGCCCATCCGCTTCATGCGCCTCTACGAATGGCGCGCCCTCACAGACGCCGAGGTGTGCGCCATCGGAACCTTCTGGAAAGCCATCGGTGACGCCATGGACATTCGCTATGATGGCTACCTCGACCGGGCAGGAGCCTGGCGCGACGGCATCGACTTCGCCGACGACATCACCGCCTGGGCCAAGAAGTACGAGCTCCAGGCCATGAAGCCCTCGCGCTCCAATATCAAGCCCAGCCGCGAGCTCGCCCGCCTGATGATCTGGCATGTGCCCAACTTCATGAAGCCGTTTGCCGTGCACGTCCTGACCGTCCTGATGGGCGACCGTGTGCGCGAGGCCTTCCTGTAAGCCACCCTTTTTCCTTCTGTCTCCTGTCGTATCATCTCGTCGTGTCATCACCATCTAATGACAGACAAAGATACCCTGAACCCCCCATCACGGCAGCTCTCGCCGCCTACCTTGCCCTCTTCGTCCGCCGCATCTTCGTCCGCCACCTCTGTCTCCCCCGCCTCCTCCCAAAGCGCTACTTCTCCAAAGAAAACCCCGCCACCGGCCGCATAAACCACTACACATACCTCGTCCACCCCTACTACCTCCCCGCCACCCTCTGGGCCCGCTTTGGCCCCGCGAGCTGGCTGGTCCGCGCGCTCGGCGGCTTCCCGCCCGGCGATGTCGACATGCTGCCACAGGGCTACCTGTTCGAGGAGGTCGGCCCCGCGGACAAGGTCGGGCTGGGTGTTGAGGAGATGGAGGCTGGGGTCGAGGCGCTGCGGGCGAGGAAGAGGGGTAGATGTCCCTTTTCGGGAATGTGAGAATCTGCGTCGTATACGTAACAGGAACGGAGTTTAAATTTGTTTAACTTTGTGTGCGGGGTGGTCTGGCGTTGCCGAGAGGTTTAGGGGAGATGTAGACTGGCTGCGAACATAACAGTAAGTATTGGATGTTACGTATCACCAAATCGGTCACTATGAGATTTCACAGACTCATTCACGCGTTCATCGGGCACATGTTGGTTGGTCTTGCAACAGTATGCACATGGATCATCCGTCACCCAAAATGACAATGCAACATTCATGACATTCATTACTCATTAGCACGCTTGGGCTAGCCACCAACTCATCCTACGAGCTGGCAATTCCTAGCCCCACCCGCGACTGTGGCTGCGACTGCGGCTGCGACTGCGACCCATACGTGCCCGCGTTGCCCGTCCCGGTGCCCGTCCTCTCGCGCATCCTCCTCCCCTCCATCAGCCCCCGGAGACCACGCTTCTGTAGACCGATGACCGAACTGAGCTCACCGTTCCATATCTCCCTGACGCCTCCGCCCTCTGACTCGCCAATCTCCGAACTCCACTCTGAGCCGCTCTGGCTTGTCGACGCACTGAGCTCACCGCTGCCGGGCCGGCTGGACTGTTGCTGCACTGCCGTATTAAGGCGCAGGGCGGCGTTGCGGGCCTCGCTGATGTTGTCGCTGTTGCGGGATGCGTCCGACGCGGACGCCGATTCTGGCGAGATGATGGGGTCAACGGGCGACACATAGAAGTTGGGGTTCAGCGATCCATCGATGCCTCGGCCACCACCAGCAGCCATGGCAGTCGCGTTGAAAACAGCAGCAGCGTTCCGTGAGTCCAGGAGGACATGAAGGCGTTCAACCACGGCCTCTAGCAGTCCATCTATGCGGTAGGGTCGTGAGATCTGCAGCAGCGAGCAGAGGATCGGGGGTGTACATAGCGGTGACGATGGGGTGGGCAATGAAGAAGTGTACAGGAAGTGGAGCAGAGCCTGGACCGTCAGGTAGGTGTGCGGGAGGTAGAGACACCGTGGGCGCGACCTTGGTGGAAGGCTGACCGGTGTGGGGGCCGCGTTGGGGTTGTTGGCATCGGCGCCGGTCTGCGGTGAAAACGCGCTCCCCGAAACGCTCGAAGGTGCTGTGCTTGGCTGTTTCCCAGAGGAGCCGAATGAAGAGGAAAAATTGCTACCCATCGACGTGATGCTTTCCACACGGTCCCGGGACGGCGTGATGGTCACGCCAGAATTCCTTACAGTGTTGGACAGGCCGCCTCGGAGAGTCATAGCATCGCTGCCATCCTGTGTTGCAGCACCTTCGCGTAGCAGCTGGACGAAGTAAGGTCCCCATCGCCTGGCGACAATCCGCGAATTGACGGGTATCCTCTCGCCGTGCAAACAAAGAATATCCATATCGGAGAGCTCCCGCAGCGCCAGAGCCTTTTCGCCTAGCTCCTCGGACGCTCTTGAGTGGAATCGTCCACCAGCAGTGCAGCCAGCCTTCCTAGCCAAGCTGAGGCCGGGCCCAGTGAAAGGGCTACTGGACGACACAAACCCAGACAAAGGAGTCGTCTTCCTGGGGTTGTCGTAAAATCCGAAAGCCTCCAGCTCCACCATGCAAACGTTTGAAAAGTTGATGCGACGATGGTTGTAGTCATCGACAAGGCTTCGCTTTCGGTTGCCCAGTATGACAAATGTGTTCCGGCGGTTCCACAGCACACCACGGTTCCAGCTACCTTGACTGAATACGCTGCCTCCCGCGTCGATCCGAGACCATGTCAAGGTTCGCAAGTCGAGGGCCCACAGCGCGTACTCTTGCTTCGAGGACGTCAGGTACGTACCGCTAACCACAAAGTACGTATCAATAACACCACCGTTGGGGAAGCGTAAACCGGGCGGTGAGTAAGCGCCAGACATTGGCTTCTCAGAGAGAGATCCGTCGGATGACCGGATCTGCAGCTCTAGTTTCACGTCCAAGAAGTTGTAGTTGGAGTAGATGAGCATCGAGGAGCCAGGCTCTCGCGCCTCTTGGCTGATGCCACCTTCACGCTGCGAACCGTTCACACCGGCCTTACCAATTCTTGACGTGACCGACGGCGGTAGAGGTGCGACGACGCTCCTATAGGCACCGCAGCTCTTGCCGAGGGACTGAGTTGAGGTCCATTTCAAGCTCCGTAGGTTGAAAACACTGATCTGTTCGATGTAGTGATTAGCACCGTCTTGGCCGCCGACAATAACCATCTCAGCGCCTCCTGATCCGTCTATGTTGATCCCTATCCTACCCTCATTGGGATTTGCTGAAGAGGGGTTGTGTTGAAGTGCGGATAGTGGAGCCTTGTGCGATGAGAAGGATGCAGCTGACGGTAGAATGCAGGCGCAGTGCGCATATCGACCTTGCGGGGGATCCTGCGTCGGAATGTAGGTCCACTTGCGGCTGGGCACGTCATATATGTAAATGTCCGACATGACGGTGACTTCGGGCTGCTGATCCTGGGCAGCACCAGCCTGATTCGTGGTCGGTGACATGCCTCCGTAGCACACCATTTTCGAATCGCCCAGGGGGCACATTGAGTGAAAGTACCGTGGAGGGGGAATGTCGCCCGTGGTTTCGAGTCTAGTCCAGTGTCTTCGAATGAGGTCCAGCTCGTACAAGTCAGCCGTCAATGGGGCAGGTCGGCTCCTGGACAAGATCCTTCCACCAAAGACATATAGCTTGTCGCCCAGAATCGTGGTGGTGGCGCCGACCAGTGGGTGTGGTTCCTTGCCCGTTGTCCTGTGAACATTGCACATCAAGCCCGACAGATGGGCAGATGATGAGGAAGAAGATGAGGCTGGAGTGCCGACTGCGGGGCCCCTTGTCTGGTTGGCCGAAGGCGAAGGGCCAGCAGATGCAGGACCGTTGCTTTTCGGCGTCAAGTTGTCTCTCCGTTCCTCTCGTGCGTCCTGGCGCGAGGAACTTGCCAAGCTCGTCTGACTGCTGGACATGTCTGTGTTGTAACCGCCTTGTGCGCCTCCGTAGACCTGGGCCTGGTCCGCAGACACATTAGAGTCCATGGTGCTTGTCCGACTGTCCATCATGGCGGGCACGTCCTCGGGTATGGCGTCGAGATTGTTCGCGCTGCTGGAGGCAGCCGCCAGGGCTGGAAAGCTTTCGGCTTCGGGCTGCTCTGGGGGCGGTTCCGGTAGAGGCTTGGCGAGACTACTCTGTAGGCTCAAACTCCTCGCATGCTGAGCAATCGGCGGCGGGGGCGGTGATCGTGCGTCCGTGGTGGGCGAAGGGGAGGTCGCAGGTGTCGTGGGCGTGGAGCTTCGTAAGCCGAGTAAGGAGGGTTGCCGGCGTAGACTGTCGTCTCGAGTGGGCGCAAACTTCTTGAAGCCGCGGTAGACGCCGGAGAGCAACTCAGAAGGAGACTTGGCAGGGGCGGCAGGAGGGCGATCTCGTTCTTGGTCAGTGTCCGAATCGAGGGGTTTCGATTGGTCGACCTGCGCTGGGGAGAACTGGTTCGGGGTCAGTCCGGGGCTAGACATTGTGTGGTCGGTGTGGCAGCCCCATGAGGACAGCAATGGCTCAACAATAAAGAGGCCAATAAGCAAATTCTATGGCTAGAAAGCGAGCAAACAGGAGCCAGGCAGTAATAGCAAGGCCAAGAAGTACAGAAGTCCTCTCAGGTACGAGTGGACAAGGGGATGATGTTTTTAGGAGCGGTCGGGATCGGGAGGGAGAATGTGGAGGAAGTCGAAGCCATTCGGCAGTGGCCGAGGAGGTCAAGATCGGCCGCCGAGAGGGAGGAAGGTCATGGGAAGGGTGGGAGGGGTTGAAGATGAATCGGGAAGCAACAAATACGAGACGACACCGCGGGGAGGAAGAAACACGAGGCGGGACGAGAAGAGGATAGAGATATGGAAACCATAAAAGGTCGGGTTAGGTTCGCTTCGTAGGGAGTGGAGAGAGTGACGAGGCAGCTGGAAGCGAGGTATCTTTTCGGTGCCTGTGCCTGTGCCTGTCCTTGTCACAGCGCCGGGGCCCAGGGGGGCGACCAAGCCACCCCTTCTTCCCGCAGCTTGGACCCTTCCTCGTGGCCTGAGATGTGCGGTCTTGGGCATGGGGATGGAGACGGGGCCTTGGGATTTGGGATTTGACAGTACAGGGCACAGGACTCAAGACAGGGCTTGGGGGACGGGGAGAGACAAGCAAGGCCCGGCCGGGAGCCGCAGGTAGATTGACAAAGAAGATGATGTGGATTCGCCGGGTGGAGGACAAAGTTCAGGATCAGGGACCCGGGAAGACGAGGAAGCTCCAAGGAATGACAGCTAGAAGGACGGGGAGACGTCCGAAAGAACGTACCTGACAAGTCTGACTGACTGACTGCAAGGATTGAGGGGAGAGGGGGGCTCAAGGGTCGCGCAAGGTGCGAGGCGGGTCGCGATGGATACGATGGACGCGAAGATGGGCGAGGTTGGAGCGAAGAGGTGACGACGTTTTGTGGTGGTGGTGGTTGGTGTGGTGCGTCGCGTGTCGAGGAGGGATCGTCCGGCACAAGAGTAAATGTTGTACAGTCAGATAAGAGAGCCCCCAAGCCAGGTCAGGTCAGGCCAGGTTGCCGTAGAGGCAGGCAAGGTGCGGTGAGTAAGTGATGATTGTGTACGAGGGGGTAAGGTAGGGAGCAACAGCAGCGTTGCAGGCCTAGGGAGTTTCGAGCTAGATTGTCCGAGGCGCAAGGCACGAGGCGGTCGATCTGTCGATGTTGAATGGGAGGGGGAAAGTGAGAGGAGAATGGGAGCGCGTGGTGCTCGATTCATTCCCAGTAAAGCACATGGGCCGCGCACAGACTGTCCGGGTCAAGGTGTTTGGAAAAGAGACGTTGTCCCTTGGACGTCCGGGAAGCCTCACTCCACCTCACTTTCAGGCAGGAGCCACTACTACGCTTGCCAGGCTTGCTTGGCTTGCCATTGCCAGGGCTGCCAGGGCTGTAGGAGAAGGAGAACCGACGGAGACGTGGAAGCAGAAGGGGAGAAGAAAGAGGGGCAGCCAATCGTCCAATTGGCAAGAGAAAATGGAAGCTCCAGGCGAGGGGTACCTACCTACCCTCCAACGTGGGGTGGGGACCAGTCACAATAATGAGAGACACCTTCAGAAGCGAAGGTGGCTTGGTGGCTCAGGCGGCGCCCGAACGCGAGAGCAGCACCTACCTGCCTGGCAGATGTTGCAATTGCCTGTGGGTATACCTTCCTGCCTTTGTTCGACGAGGACTTCTGGGCTGTTTCCGTGTGGCGCCTTGCCCTATCCATCACCAATAGCATCGTTCCCAGTGGAGAGTTGCTGCCATTTCTGACTGACTGACAATTGCTTTCGGGAGAGGATTCCATGTTCCTTCCTTCCTGACGCTGCTCAGCTTCCTTACCTTCCTACCTTACCTAAGGTAAGTCATACAGAGTACGCATAGGTAGGTATTGCTACCTAGCAATCCGCTGGTGACCGAGTCAGCCGCAGGGGCCAGTGGTTCCAGCTCGGGACTGTACAAGACACCGGCCAGCAGCCAGCCAACCATTCATACTGCTACATCAATCACTCGCCTCTCTCACCCAGGGCCAATACCAGCTTCCTAGACACACAAAACAACATCCGCAGCAGCTCGGACCTTGGCCGATCTGACCGGTGACTCTGGATGAGTGGGCTATCTATCATCCAAGATTTGTATGCAGGCGAAGCGCCAGTCACTGGGCAAAGCCGTCACACAGACGACTTCCTGTCAGGGGCAGACGTAGGCGACAGGCCGTGGAGCCAAAGTACCAGGAGGGGTACAGCATCTGGCATATTTTGATTTGATCAATCGAATCGGCTTGCTGCGGTAAAAAGACGCAACTCATCCTCGTGCAATGCACACCGAATCAAACCAACATCAGATGGACCCTTCATTTCGCCCCCATTCGATACTTATTTCGGGTCGGTCTCCTTTCCATTTTCGCTGCCCACATCGTGTTTCGTTTCAAACTTTCTGACTCCTTCTAGTGGCCCCCTTTCCCTTTTCTGTCACCTGTCATCTATCGTATTTT
Source organism: Verticillium nubilum (assembly GCA_002851675.1). Classification (NCBI taxonomy): domain Eukaryota; kingdom Fungi; phylum Ascomycota; class Sordariomycetes; order Glomerellales; family Plectosphaerellaceae; genus Verticillium; species Verticillium nubilum. Next base: position 609,716 of record NMXI01000004.1, on the reverse strand, counting down.
CGTACGACGCCGTCTTCTCGCGCGTAGTTCTTCCGTCATCCATTTCCATTCACCTACAGAAATCTAGTCAGTGCATGCGCCTGGATCGCATCTGAGACTGACTGACTGCTCCCTGCTCACTCGCGCCCCAACCTCTTTGGCTCCGAAACCAGAAGCGCGTCATTTACGACTGGGGACTCATGACATGAGATGAACAACGGTCGACGCAGGGGGCCGGGTCCGGTCAGCAAGGATGACAGGCCTGACAGGGTCCCAAGAAGCTGCTCGCCTTGCACCCACTGCTGCTGCTGCTGCTGCTGTTGCGCGCTCCGCCACCGCACACCGTTGCTGAAAATCTTCTCTGTACACCGCATGCACTGGAGAAGGCGGGCAGGCAGGGTTGGGTCCCTACAGAATGGGCGGGAAACAAAACTAACGGCCCTGGCCCCTGGCCTGTCCTAACCTGGCCTGCGGGAGCAGTGCGGGCGGTTCCCTGTCGCCCTCGAACTCGGTCCGGAGCCGTAGCCGGTCGTGGCCCAGAGCAACGGGTGCGGAGCTGCTTCGTCTGACAAGCACTTCCCTACATGGTAACCTGGAACGACAGGAGACCCGGAATTTGCTAACCCCCCCCCCCTCAGAATGCCAACCTGACGCTACCAGGTTTTGGTGAGGTACGAGCAAGTATCGTCGTAATCGGGCCGGTCCGTTTGATGACTGTCCCTCTCGTCCGTGGTTGTGAGGCGGCATAGTTCGGCGGCTGGCGAAGCCAGGCTGGATGTAAACCGCAACTGGTCGAAATGGGACACCGTACAAACTTGGGAGCCATTGAGTGCAACCCATACCGTCCGCCGTAGCATCATCTGTCACTGCCGCAATGCCAGTCGACAGGCAATAGTTCCCAGAGGCCGGAACAACCTCCACCTCCGGTACATCGGCATCAGGTCACCGTATCATTCCAAGCAGCGAGTCTGGTTCATGTCGGTTTTTTATTACTCTCAGAGACAGCAAGCTACGTCGCACGTCCAATTTCATCGGGATATAATGGACGCAAAATAGTATTCAATCACAGGCCGTCACCTCCTCTCCGGCGCATCCGTCGCCCGTCCCGCGGCTCGCTCCTTGTCAAGGTCCAGTCATTTTTTCCGTTTCCATCACGGTGGCCCGACGAAGCGCCCCCAGACGGCAGCCCACTCGCGACCATCTACGCGACGGTCGCCTTCTCCTTGGGCAAAGGGGTGAAACGCAGGTAGGGCTTGACGATGCGGAACTCGGGGAACAGCTCCTTGGCCTGTTCGTTCTTGACGGCAGGGTGGACGATGACGTCGTCGCCGGGGACCCAGTTGATGGGGGTGGTAATCTTGTGCTTGTCGCCAGTCTGGAGCGAGTCAACGATGCGCAGGACCTCGGCCGAGTTGCGGCCGGTGGAGGCGGGGTAGGAGAGGATGGTGCGGATGGTCTTCTTGGGGTCGATGATGAAGACGGAGCGGATGGTGAAGGCGATGCCCTTCTCGTCGACGTTGGTGGCGTCTTGGTAGTCAATCATGTCGTAGGCGAGGGCGACCTTGCGCTCCTTGTCGGCGATGATGGGGAACTTGACGGAGGAGCCGGTCACCTCATCAATATCCTTGATCCAGCCCTCGTGGCTGCCGAGCGTGTTGGCCGAGAGGCCGATCAGCTTGACGCCGCGCTTGGTGAACTCGGGCTCGAGCTTGGCGAAGGCGCCGAGCTCGGTCGTGCACACGGGGGTGTAGTCCTCGGGGTGCGAGAAGAAGACGACCCACTTGTCGCCAACGAACTCGTGAAAGTCGATGGGGCCGTTGGTCGTGTCGGCCTGGAAGTTGGGCGCGACGGTGCCGAGGCGGAGGCTACACGAGGGTTAGCTGAAAGTCTGCAGGTAAGGATACCGGGTCCTGAGACGAATGTCTTAGGTGAGGGGCGGGCTTCAGTTAGAGAAGAGGGAACGTACGGAGCAGGGCGGGAGTCAGCCATTGTGATGTATGTGAGAGGGTGGTGTGATTTGGTGTGGAGGAGGGGTAAAGAGAGAGAGAAGCAAAAGACTGAAAAGAAGTTCGGAACGACGTGGGGGGGGAGGTTGCGCAATTAAATAACCCAGACAACTCACCTCAGTCGAGAACAGCCACATCACCTTTCACACCGTCCCGGCCGCGTCCATTCTGGCCTGACACAACATCCGTCCCTAGTGCCGCCGTGCCTTTGCTTGTGCCCGTGAGGACAGGCTCCCTTGGCCTTGACGTAAGGCAAACCATAGGTCTAGCCCCAGAGATTAGAAATCATCATCCAGAGTTAAACGGCCGTCTTGCATTCTCGTCATCACATCACCCGCGGGAGTCCTTGGGTTGGGTTGGGTTTGGGGGGGTGGTGTCTGGGATGGCACTGCCCTCCACTGTTCCATACTGCCCCTCATTTTGCCCCTCCATGATATCAGTCGAGCCTTCCGGGTCGTTCTTGCTCAGACTCGAGCTTCACCTTCCTCCTCTTTTGGTGTGGCCTGCAAACTCCAGCATCTCCTTCCTTCGATAAATGCTCAGCTTCAGCTTCAGGCTTTGGTATTTCCCCAGGTCCTTGTTGTCCTCAACCCTCCCCCCTCCCCATTCCTTCAGCTCTTCCCATTCATCATTCACATCATCACGCATCAAGCAAAAAGTGCCCCGCGTCTCGAAGCTCGAACTGCCCCTCCATTGGCGCACCATCCCCATCTGGCCTGGCGCCGAATTGCGTGCTGCGGACGCCTTTCCATTGGTCGCACCTCCACGTTCCCGCCCCATTATGTCATCCTGAAGCTCCAGCACATCATCGACGCTGAATGCTTGGCTTGACGCCTTCTTTGGGGGTCCCTGAGAGCTTTTCTGGGCTGCGATATCACAGCGAGATCAATCGAGCCCGTTTGGGTATGCTTCAAGTGTCCTTGTTGCCGTGTTGAGCTTGGGTTCCGACTCGTTTATTTGAGGCTCCCACACAATGGACGGTCCTGTGACTTGACGCTGCTAGCTTATTCGCACTTCGAGCCTTCTTTTTGTATCTGCGACAGATCTGGCCGAGATTTGGGTCTCAAATTTTGCTGAGAGATATCGTGTCTGCTTGGTCAGATGGCATTTAAGGCCCTACGGTCTGGCGCATGTATATTGTTGGCACGCTCATATTGCGCCTAGCACAGAGAAACTGGCTTTTCAGCATAGCATTCATTCTTGTCATCGAATGAATTTAGCATTGATCAGCCTGCCAGCCTATTATGCACAGAGGAACGATACAGCCTGAATTTATCGCTTAAGGAAACGCCTGATCTATTGCCTTCGCGACGCATGCCGAGGGCTCTACGATATCTGCGAGTCCCCAGGCCAGACTCACAGTTGAGAACATCAAGGCTGGCAGTGGTCCTAAGGTTCCTAGTCTATCCCATAATACTAACTCAATGGGTCTCAAGACTCCTCCGTGTGATATAATCCAGATTCTCCTAGGCCGCTGTAGGCAGTTCAGCGGAACTCGACTTGCTTCCTGTCAAGGAGGACGCAAGTGACAAACCAGTACAGAAGCTTCTGACATTGATGTCGTGACTCCTGAGCTTTTGTCAGGGGAGTGGTTTGGCAATGAGTGAAGGACGAGCAATGAGTCTATTAGTAGGTAGCTGTAGAGACGTAGAATAATCGATGCCCTCCTTCTCCTTGTCTAGGCCTCCGGCCGCATCTATATATACATGATTCTGCTAACGCTCGGCCCCTTAGTCTACCGGTGACCCCTAGGGTCCCGGCCCCCCTGGCCCGTAGTCGCCCGTGCTTATAATATAACGGCCCTCCTCTCTTATTACTTCGTCTCGAAGTAATAGCCTTTAGTAGTTTCCTCTCCTTATAGCCTACTACGTAGTACCTATAGCCCTAACTAGCTATTATTATTCTATTATTCTATTATTCTATTATTCTATTATTCTATTATTCTATTATTCTATTATTCTATTATTCTATTATTCTATTATTCTATTATTCTATTAGTCTTATTATCTATTATCTTTATTATCTATTCTAGTCTTTCTTCTTTTCTTAGTCTACTAAGTACGCCTTAGTACTTAGTAGCCCTTAGGGGTTCTACTATTAGTCTACTACGGATATCTACTATTCTATTATTCTATTAGTCTTATTTAATAGTTATATCTTCTAGTAGTCTATTAGGGGGTTCTTATAGTTACTATTAGGGCTCTCTATAGTTATTACGTAGGTCGCTACTCCTATTTATTTTAAAATTATAATAAGGAATAGCGTATTATTCTATTTTATATAATTATAGCCCTCTTATATATCTAACGGCCTCTTCTAGTCTCCGAGTCTCTTATTCTCTTCTTCTTTAATAATAATAACGATAATAATAGTAAGTAGCTCTTCCCTAGGCTTATCTTAGCCTTAGTCTAGGAGTCCTAGGTCCTAGTAGTTAGTTACTTAGGGTTCTTTTACTAACTTCATATAGATTTTCGTTTCTTTTAAATTTCTAATTACTTACTTATAAGTCTACTATAGCCTAGTAGTAGTCTAGGTACTAATATTACTAATATTACTATAGTTCGTTAAACTTAATTATATACCCTCTCTCTCGTAAGTAGTCTACTAGTAATCCCCTAGTAGCTCGCCGCTAATCCGCTATAGAACTATAGCTCCCCTTATCTAGAACCCTACCCGTAACGCTACTAATACGCCCTATACTACTAGAGGTATACCGTGCCTCTACTATATAGACTATATAGCTAAGTAGTAGGTCCCGGCTAGCGCCCGGGACTACCCCTACTACGAGAACGACGGATATAAGTCTCTAGGCAGTCTACTAGTACCCCCCCTATACCCTACTAACTATAAGTAGCCGCCTCCGCTAAATACTCGTACTATAATATTTCCTAGAAAGGGAAAGCGTATATTCCCGTAGGTACCTCTAGTACCCCCTTAGTAGTTTATAGCTAACCCGCTATAGCCCCCTATTAAGGACTAGCCCGTCTTTCGGGCTCTTTAACTAGCCGTAGAGGCCGTAGCCGCTAACGGCTATACTAGTAACTTTAAAGTATATCTTCCTTTATTATCTCCTAGTAGTCTACTACTAATCCCCTATAGGCTAACCTTAATAAGGCTAGGGCTAATACTACTAAGGCCCTCTAGTAGGGTAAGAACGATAAGGCCGCTAATACTAAGAAACGGGCTACCTCGGAGAAGGAGGACGCCGAGTAGTACTAGGCTCGCTGCCTAGCTATTATAGAGCGCCTTGCCTAGGCCGCCGAGCGCTCCGCCTAGGCCGCTAAGGCCTCCGCTACTACCCTATAGTAGATTACTAATAGGGTCGGTAATATTTTTACTATACTCTCCGAAGTCCGTAAGAGCTATAACCTCGTTATAAGTCTTTTCTTAGTAGTCTACTAGTAATCCGCTACTAACCTACTATAGAACTATAATACCCTTACTAATAAGGAGGAGGTAGAGGATAATACTATTAGTAGTAATAGCCTTAAGAGTAGGGATAGCCTAGATAGCTAGGATAGCTAGGATAAGTAAATTATACTATATACTCCCGCCGCCGCCGCTACTAGCCTATTAGTAGTCTACTATCTATTTTCTTTTTTTTATTACTTTACTTTTACTTAGCTTCTAGTAAGGTAGGGGCTAGTCTCCCGTTAATGCCCTATAACTATCCGCTACTACTCTCCTAGTAACCCGCTATTATAATCCTTCTATCTATTCTACTCCTCGTAGTAGCTATCGATTACGTCGTCCGCGATATTTCTAGCTAGCTCCTACGAATTTTCGCTCTCGGGGTAACTAGCCTACCTATTAAGGTACTATCTATTACGTAGCGGCCCCTTATAAGCTACGATCTCCTATACTAAGTATATATCTTCTATCCCTGCGATTAGGTTAACTTCTATCGTCTATAGGTTTAGTATCGGCTCTTATAGCCGCGGCTTCTAGTCTTCTAGGTAGGATATATAGAAGACGTCGTAGATTCTATAGCTAGTAAGTAGCTATAGCCTATATACGAGGCTATAGTCCCCGACTTTCCTAATAATCTTAAATAGTCCTAGGTACTTATCCGATAGCTTTCTACTTAGTCGCTACTATTTAACTATTTTTACTAATAGTAAGACTATATCGCCTTTTTCGTACTACTTTAGTTTATAGTTCTTATTATAGTATCTAGCTTATTATCTACTATATTCCTATAGTAGATCTCGTATTCTTCTCCTATTCCCCTCCTATTCTATACTACGTTCTTCTACTACGACTACGTTTCCCCGGCGTTACTAATATCGTAATAAGTTACTAGGACTAGCTAGGGTATACCCTATTAGGGCTTCCGCTAGGGACTATTAGATAGTTAAATAGAACGATATATTATATACGAACTCTACTAATAGGAGTAGCTAGGCCTAGTTCGACTATTCCGTATTATAGAACGTTCTAAGGTAGTATTCGAGGTTCTAGTTCTATCGTTCCGTCTAACTATCTATCTATAGGTAAAACGCTATAGATAGGTATCTCTCTATCCCTATCCGTCTATAAAGTATTATCTAGAATTTACTTATAAAGAGGGATCCTCTATCCGATACTATTCCTCTAGGGAGCCCGTATATCTTAAAGACGTTATCCTATAAGGTTATCACGAGACCCTCTATTATAAGTCTACTACTTATAGGGAAGTACTATATATACTTCGTAAATCGGTCTACTACGATAAGTATAGAGTCTTACTTTACCGTTAGTAGGAGGCCCGTTATAAAGTCTATAGAGAGCTCTTAGAACGGCCCGCCTAGTAGTAGTAGACTAGCGAGGGTACTATAGGGCTTATATTATCGTAGTTTCGTAATTTAATAGGTTAGGTAGGTCGGGATATAAGTCCTAACGTCTTTTAATAAATTATTCTAGAAGTAAGTATTTCGTAGTCGTATAATCGTCTTTCTATATCCCTAATACCCTACTATTAGGCTATCGTATACTCGTTATAAGATTTCCTTCCTTAGGTCGTTATTCTATAGTATAAATACCTTCCCTCGGTACTATAGTAGCCTATCCGTATCCTCCTAGTCCTTCTTCCCCCTCTATTTCCCTAATAAATAGAATTTATCTCTTCGTTATTCGTCCTAGATAACCTTTTATAGTAGCCGGTTATCTCCCTACTAGTAGTACTCCGTAACTACGCTAATAAGGTTACTAAACTATCGTAACTACGATAGTAGATATCTAGCTCGAGCCTCGTCTTATTCTCCTTTTTACGGCTTATAGTCTAGTCGCCGTAATAGGCCGTCTACTAGGTTCCTACTACTAGCTCTAAAGTCAATTCTAAAGTTAAACTCTACTAGGGCTTATAGCTATCTAGCTTATCTTCCTAATATCTTCGGTTTATCTAGGAGGTACTTATAGTTTAGGTAATTAGTTAGTACTTCTATAGTATCTCTACTATACGCTAGGTACTACTTCTATATTCTAAATAATTCTATAATCGCTATTATTTCTACTTCTAGGGTATTATATCTTAGTTCTACCCCCTAGAGCTTCCTCGAGAAGAAGGCGACTAGTCTCTAGCTATCCCCTTCTAGCTAGGAGATAATAGATCCGATTATAAAGCTCGAAGCGTCTAGCTCGACTCGGGTTCTAAGTAATAGATCGAAGTAGCGTAGTACTAGTACTCTTATAAAGATAATTTTTAGTTTCTTAAATACTATAATCTCCTTCGTTATTAGTAATAGGGGTACTATAGGGTTATAGTTACCTCTACTAATAAGGGGTACTACGATCTTTAAATAGTTCTTTACGAAGCGCCTATAGAACCCCGTAAATCTAAGGAAACCCTATAGTTCCTTAAGTATCTTAGGTATTAGCTAGTCTCGTACTATAGTAATTCTTTCGTCCGCGATCGAGAGTCTTACTAGGGATATTATAAACCCTAGGAACTCTACTATAGTTATATTAAAGGCGTACTTATCTAGGTTTACGTATAACCCCTATTCTCTAAGTCTCTATAATACAGCTCTAGTACTCTTTTAGTATTCTATTATTATTTTCGAGTATATTAGGATATCGTCTATATAGATTACGTAAATTATATCTATAAGGCCTACTAGTACTTTATTAATATACGCCTAGAAGGTAGTTAGTACGTTTACGAGTCTAAATAGTATAACTAAGTACTCGAAGTATCTATACTTCGTCCTAAAGGCGGTCTTCTATTCGTCTCTAGCCCTAATCCTAAGGCGGTAGTATACGTCTTTAAGGTTAAGCTTCGTAAAGAGCCTAGCTATAGATAGCCTATCGAGTATCTCGTAGATAAGTAGGAGTATTATACGATCCTTTTTTATAACTTTATTTAATACTCTATAGTCTATATATATCCTAAGTTTACTACTTTTCTTTAGGACGAATAGTACTAGGGCTCTAGCTAGGCTAATAGAGGGCCTAATCTATCCCTTCTTTAGTAAGTCGTTAATATATTCCTAGAGTATTTTAAGTTCCTCTTCTATAAGTATATAGATAGGCCCGAATAGAACTCTCTTCCCTTCTTCTACGTTAATAGTATAGTCCTACTTATAGTACTATAGTAGGGTAGCGGCTCTTTCTACGTCGAATACGTCTCCGAATTCTTAGAACTATTATAGGATTTATAAGGTTATAGCTTTATCTCTATAGTAATTATCCTACTATACCCCCTATAGTAGTATCTAGACGTTTTCCGGGATAATTATTACGATTATATCCGTCTCCTCTACTACTTTCTTAATTTCCTTCCTTAATACTACGATCTTAATATCTTCTCTCTATAGTAAGTACCTCTAGTACTTCGATTACTAGTCTTTTATAGGGTTCGTCTAGGTTAGCTAAGGATTACCTAGTATAATATTATAGCCGTTCCGGATCTCGTCTATTACTTTATATTCGGAGGACTAGATCCTCGTAATCCTAGGGTTATTAGTAACCCTATAGATAAGCTTCCTTACGCTAAAGGTTAGGATCCGCTCGTTACTTAGGGGGGTAGCTAAAGATTCCTTATCTAGTACGAGCTATATTCCTAACCTCCTTAGTAGGTCGCTACTTATAACGTTTACGTCTACTCTATCGTCTAGTATTACTTCTATTACGACTTATCGGTTATTTAGCTATATCTTAATCTTTATTTCGAATCTTCTTCGTAATAGTCGCGACTACTTATCCTATTCCTAGTTATTATCTACTAATAGCCTATTACTAATTAGCTCTTAGTTCGTCCTTAAGTTTTTTCGGTAGCCCTTAAACGTATATCCCTATTCGCTATATAAAGTATAGGCCGCTTCTAGGTAATTACTTATATAGTAGCTAAACCTATTATAAGCGTAATATCGGACGTTTTCTAGGCTTCCTAACCTCTTAGTAGTTTACTATTAATCCGCTATTAGGGACCTTAGCTATATCTTTAAGGACTATAGCCGTATCTTAAGTACTTTCTATTCCGCGCTTTATCCCCTATTTCCTCGCTAGTAGGTATCTATATATACGTTAGGGGTACGTTCCTAGCGTATTACTAGGTACTCGGACTATCTCTTTATCTATTCCTAATTACTTATATACTAGGGTTATTTTAGGGTCCGTTTCGTCTATAATAGGGTCTTAGCTCGTTTCGTAGTACTATTTAGTTCCGTTCTTATATAGGGAATACCTTAAGCTATAATCTATTAAACGAGGTCTAGGTCTAACTTAGCGAGGAGTAAGGTAACCCTATAGATTTATAGTAGGGGCTCTAGTAGCTCTGCTTCTAGGCTATCGTACGCGTCTGCGAAGTCCTAATACTTCTACTTAGGGTTTTAGAAACGTTAGTTATAGCTATATAATTTAATAATAGTTTAGAGTACTCGGGTATTATCGTCGTCTACGTCTTCCCGTAGCTAGGTCTCTATTACCTTCTAAGTAACGTTATAAATTAAATCGTAGCTTATCTATACGTTTACTATCTATTTCTACTATAGGTTATTTATAAGGTAGCTACTTATATATATTACTTTATCGATATCTCTCTAAAAGCTCTTATCGTTAATTTAGAACCTTATATCTAGACTAAATAAGAACGAGTTAAGCTCTACTTAGCTAGCTCCCTTATAACGGATAGGTAGTAGCTAGATTTTAGTAAAGGATATACCCTTATAGTTTTCTTCGTTATAAGCTATCCTTAGGGTAGGGGCCGTTCTTCTACTATTAGTCAGCCGTTAGGCCGAAGGGTCCTCCCCCCTTCTTAGTAAAATTAGTTCCTTAATCTTCCTCTTACGTGCGAATTTCCGTCTTTCCTCTTCTAATTACCTATCTAGTTCCTCGTTAGTTATTATTAGGGTATCTACCGTAGCCTCTTAGTCAGTTACTTAGCTATACTCTATTAGTAGCGTATTACCCCTAGTATTAACGTCCTCTTAGTACCCTACTATAGTCTAGCTTCTAGTATTTCGCGTCTCTCTAGTTACTATTATATCTAATAGTCGTTACCTCTTAAAGGATAGATCGATTATTATATTAGGGGAGTAATTTAGTAATAAGTAAAGGACGAGTAATAAGTCTATTAGTAGGTAGCTATAGAGACGTAGAATAATCGATGCCCTCCTTCTCCTTATCTAGGCCTCCGGCCGCATCTATATATATATAATTCTGCTAACGCTCGGCCCCTTAGTCTGCCAGTGACCCCCAGGGTCCCGGCCCCCCTGGCCCGTAGTCGCCCGTGCTCATGACAGCTTTTGACTCTTCTCGATATTGCTCATGTCCTTGGCCTACTCTCTCCATCCAAGTCGGCATTCTCGACTCCCGCCTTCTTGCCGCATGCTTTAAACGCACATGTCATTTCGTATATTCTTCGTAGCTTGCTCCTGTCTTGTCAGTCAATTTTGCCAATTTCTCTCGTAAGCTGGGATAGCTGAAAATACAAGGAAGGAAATATATCTCGTGCCAGGATAAGGACTCGAAACACAAAAAGATGGACTGTATTCACGCCCAGCGTACAAAGACTTAGCAATATGAATATTGGATCAGGAGTTTACAGGACCAGAGGCCATCGATGCATTCAAACTTTTCCGCTGCGGAACAAAAGGCCACAGTGCAATGATTTTACCTCGCCAAACCTTGCCAGGCGCAGCTTTTGATGGCGACGTACTTCATACGAACAGATTGACATTGTGATCAATCATTACCTCCCCCACAGCCCTGCGGCACTCGTGTGCCACAACATACCAATAGTAAGGGCTGTGGTAGCATTCCACTCATGCAGGAAGGTCCAACGGGCTTTGATGTGGCAATGCTACTGCATGTTGCTGTTGTTCTATTTCTGGTGCGCACCCATGCAGCCGAGTCCAGTCCCCCCCCCCATCAATCTTCAGCCTTCATGCCCAGAATCATTCCCTTCATAAGCGCATTCATTCCTTCCTACAAGTTACATCGCAAATTCTTATTCAAGCAAGTCACAAATCGAGAAGCTGCTGCTTTAGTCTTGCCCCGCAGTGACTCGGAATTCGGGCCGGACGTCACAACATGATGGCGGAACCCATGACCACGGAGCCAGCATTCGCGTGTGGACTTCAAGTAACCTTTCGGTTCTCGACCTTGCGGAAGGAAACGAAGAGATGCTTGCGCTTCTGAACGGAGACAGGGTGCTGCAAGGCCCAAAAGTACGAGCTTCCGGCTCAGGGGGAGAGTCTAAATCAACCTCCACCGTTCTCAAGCCGCCCCCTACGCCAGCCGAGTATGACGGAGACAAGTTGACCGCTTGTCAAGGCTTCAACGCCATAATCACGGACTTTTTCTTGACTGGGAAAGAACGCGAACAATCTGTCCCCAAGACGGCATCAGTGTACGAACTTTTGTACAGTCATGGCCCCGGGGCCATCCGCAGCCGTCTTGATGGTCAAGATCCGAGCTACACTTGGTATCACTTACCAGCAAATAACGTAAGTGATTCGAGACCTCGATACACGAACATTAATGCTGACTACGCTTTCAATCTTACAGATGATATGGGTTGAGGTAAGCTCTCACGTCAGACGCATGCGCTCGCTTCTAACGTGCCTTCGAACAGGGGCTGATCAGGCGGATCACAGCTGAGAAGGGCGGTACATCTGCGGAGATGTATGCTGATTCAAAGACCGGGATGGGAATTTCGGGGCAACAAAGAGGGAAGAGACCCAGGGCACGAGCTTCCACGACTTCGGTTCTGAGATCCCAATGCCGCCAAGTACCGGTAGGCTGGCTGCCGGTCCATTGAGTGCATCTTTACCATTTCACCCCAAATACTGACGAATCTTCATGAGCAGGGCTTTGTCGATGACAAAGACAGCATCGTAGCGTTCGTGGGTTTTTCTTCGATAACCGGAATGATCATCAGCTGATTGATCTACATGTTAGGTTCCATTTTTACATTTCGAGACCTTCGCCGGACATCAGGCTGTGGAAGCAGCACTTACCAGAGCCCAAAACAGCTTAGAAAAACCGAAGATATCTGAGTTGCCGGATCATGCAGTTAGATCTACGACTCTAGAGGCTAGAAGTGTGCAAACCCCAAAGTCAGCATCTCAGGCACCAGCGGACCAGTCCAGGTCATCAACACCAAGAAGCAACGAGCCCTCCTTGGCCCAGATCCCCGTATCCGCCTTGGGTCAAATTGTCCACAATTTCCGTCAGAAGCCACGGACGGGCCTCGGCTCAGCTGTCGGGGTTGATATCGAGCGACAACCCGTAGGGCACTCCGCGAATCTCTCTCGGGCCAGCAGTGTTCTGCGCGAGCAGAATGTTGCGGCACAGACAGGCGATCAACGCAGCTTGAAGGAAGACAAATCTCTGAGTCAGCTGCATTCAAACGATGCTCAGCTGGCGGACACTTCGAATAAACTGAGAACTACTGACATTGGCGAAGAATCAGCTTCTAACCCTGGCTCCGGGGATATTCCTCGAGCACAAGGGACAGGCTCACATAAGAGCGACCCAGCAATAAAGCCTGAACTCAAAACTAAAAGTAAGGCCAGACTGAGACAATCACACCAAGGTCCTCGAATATATCCTCCTCAAAGCAACCTTCATGAACATCTTTATCGAGGATACTTCAAACCAGGCACGTCTGATCTGCAGCCACGACGCACATTGGATCAATCCGTCTATGCGGACATTGAGACTACCTTAAATAGGGACAACGACCAGGTCGTCTATCGATACACAAAAGACTTCGAGGCGAAGATCTTCATGGTCGACCAGTTGTGGCTTTGGATTCTAGGCCAGGGTACGACGATGTCCCATGGCTTTCTGTTTTCTTGGTGAGCTAGCGATTTTAAAGACACAATCATCACCTGCTGCCCGGTTCGATGGAGTTCTTGGGAGAGCAGACCCCTCAAGAACAGGCAGAAGTGCCGACTACCGAGACGTCGAAACCCGGATCCTACATGAAGTGGTTCAGCGGAATGGCGCAAACCCCTCACGCGGCGCTGGTGCGTCCGAGAGCCGTAGGCCACAGTCCCATGATGATAGCTGGTCAGGAGTCAAGGAAATCAGGGGCAACACAACCGAGTCGCAATCTGGAAGAGGGCACATGGCCTGAACTCAAGCTTGACGACCCCTTGAACGTTTCTCAGGTTGTAAACCGACACCTTCTGAAGCAGGGTAGAAGCGCTGTTGAGTCGGTGTATGAGCTCGCTGGCCTCATAACGACGTGTTGCGTTGAGCTATTCGATCCCTATCAAGTGAGCGATGAGTACCTCTTCCTGGACTTTTTCGAGAATTCCATAGGTCAGGCGGTAAGTATCACGAGCCCGCAACAATGCATTCCACATACTGAGATTTCTGTGCGGCCAGAAATGACAAGGTCGCGAACTATCTCAGAAAGTTCAAGGAGTCCGTCAGCGGGTTCAGGGAAGGCATCGTGACACCAGATATCATGGACATCACTAGCGAGACGGAGCTTATGATCGAGCTTGATGGAAGCGTGGTATGCGCGAGAGTCGGCCAAGGACACGGCTCGCCAAGGGGAGACAATAGTGGTATTCACCGTGGTTACGATCATATTCGTGAGTTCAATCTGTTTTTGCTCACCGACACTTCAATGAGGACTGACATTTTGCTAGCTTCCAGTATCGTTTATTGCGGCAATCTTCGCCATCGACACCAATGGCTTCCCCCGCGACCAGGATGATAAGATTCCCTTTGGCTACTTGCTCACGTACATCTGTAAGATCAAATCCTAGGTCCTTTGATGGCAGTTTCAACTGACGGAAATATTTCGCAGTGTCCATTGGCCTCACGTTGTCCATCCCACTGATCATTATCGCCTTCAACGTAGACCGACTAGCTAAGATGTTCGGAAGCTTGCGTAAGGCGATTGACGGCCAGTGGTACACTGGCGTCACCATCGGTCTAGCAGTGGCGGTGTTCACCGCTGTGGTCGGTCCGTTGTGGACGTCTCAACTGTCGGGGGGGCATCAAGGCCTCGGTCTCAATACTTCTCATCGTGCTGCTGGTAGTGACAGCGGTAGGTTTTTGGCATCCATAAGCTCGTGCCAATTGCAAAGCGGATCATGTCCGTCACAAGTTTGTCGGTCTTTCGGAACTAGACGGGGTCGAATTGCCCCTCCCGAGAGATGAGATCCAGGAGATGGCAAAGAGTATCAAGAAAACCAAGACAAGCGACGAACATGAAGAACGTGGCTAGCCACCCGAGCGCCATTGCACCAGCCCCAACGTGCCCGGTCGCCATGCCGTACGTGAAGAACTTGACCATCGTCGAGGTAGCAGAGCTGGATAGATGCTGCCAGAAGCCTGTCACGAGAGCCAGGAAGGCGGAAACTACCAGGCAACCCAATGCAATTTTCGAGGCAGGTCTGAAGGGGAATGGCTTCACACCTCTCTCGGAGCCGTCTGATGCTGACGCCCATTGGGGTAAAGTAGCCAGCAGAAGGATAGCAACAACGGCGCCGACAATCGAAATAAATCCGAGGGAGTTCGTCAGTACTACGACTTCAAAGGACGCATTAAGTCGCGCTGGCATTGACGAGAAGAAAGCTCACAGTAGGGCGACGAAGACGGTCTCCTCTCGAAACTTTTGCGCCGCATGGATGAGGTTCAATGGATCGCCTGATTCCCCCTCGGAAGCTGTGCGGCGCACAAAAGCCTCAAGCGAGCCTGGACTCCTCGAGCATATGGACTGGCCGTTCGTCATGAGGCACATGCCCATGTACCCTGCCCGAATCTCCATCGAAGTGCGGTTGGCGGCAACCTCTGCGATGGACGTGGCGGCATTGCTATCGGACGACTCTGGATTATTGACATAAGACAAGGACAGAAGGCAAATCCCAGCAAGGCTGTCGCTGGTGCAACCGGCGATGATAATCGACAGTAGGGTGACAGAGATAGCGAGGAATACCATGAGAATATGGTGGACACCCATTGAGGGAACAATAATACTGGGACTTTGTTTAACCTTTGGGCTCTGATAACGATGAACAAGGTTTCCACAAACCGGCGATAGCCCAGTCGAGAACGTGCAGGCTGGGATGAAGATGTGTTGCTTGGCGAGGCCATCATGAATGAGCCTAATGGTCTACTTGGCCGTTTTCCCCCATCAAAGTTGTTTGAGCTTCGCGAGTCTCATCGATTTCGGGTTGAGCGGGATGCGGGATTTTTAAAATAAATATTGCAGGAGGCTGTGGTCAACGTTGCTCTACCGTACGTTCACGGTCTCCTGTTCGACTTGCACTCCGACAAGGCTGCGCCGGGTCAGCAACTACAATTTTGGTACCAGAGCTGGAACTGTCGCCAGAGCACTTCCGGATCATGAACAAGACGCAAAAGTGTTAAATGATCCATGAATGCTGAGTACGAACCATCAAGCAAGCAAAAGGTATCAATCTCAATCCAAGCACTCACAACTTCACCCTCCCACCGCTCAACTCCTGCCAGTCCTTCGCCGAGAAAGGCACGTACGTATCCCCTTGCAGCCAGTACATGACGCTTTCGTCCCTGCTCCCTGGCTTCACGCCCTCGCCCCTCAATCCCGTCTTCTGCTGTTTGTTCGTCCCAGTCATCTGCATGCCCATGTCCGGCATTACCCTCAGGAACAGCGGCAACGCGTACTTTGGCAGCGCCTTCTTGACGTGTTCCGCCAGGCTCTTGAGGAGAGCTTCTGCTGGCTTCGCCTCGACGCCGCGGCCCTCGTCCAGCACCACCGCTGCGCATCCCGCTCGCCCATCGTGATGCGGAAGCTCAACGCCGTAGACATTGGCCTCGCGCACAGCCGGGTGCGAGCCGACGGCTTCGCTGACCTCCTGGGTCGACACGTTCTCGCTCTTCCAGCGGAACGTGTCGCCGATGCGGTCACTGAAGAAGAGTCGACCCTCGCCGTCCCATTTCAGGATATCGCCGGTTCGGAACCACGCATCATCCTTGCGGAAGACGCTGCGCAACACCTTTTTCTGCGTCGCCTCTGGGTTACCATAGTAGCCCTGAAAGCGCCGTGACATGTCCGTCGGGGAAACACGGCAGAGGAGCTCGCCCGGCTCACCGGTGCCGGAGGAGCGGCAGAAGCCTGTCTTGGGATCTCGCCATGGTGCGCCCTGCTCATGATCTACCTCGACGACCGCAAGGTTCATACCCATGACGGCATTATATATCCAACCGTTGCGGCCGATGGCCCCTTTGGCAAAATCGTTTCGGCTGAGGTTCCATGTGCCAAAAGTGCCCTCCGTCGCGGCATAGAACTCGCCAATCGTCTCGATGCCGAATCGGTCCCGGAAGCGGCTCCATACGTCAGGGCGCAGGCCGTTGCCGAATGCTGCTCGGACGTTGTGTTTCTTGTCAAGGTTCTCGCCTGTCGTGGGGTCGATTTGCGGCGGAGCAGCGAGGAGGTAGCGACACGTTTCGCCGACATACTGAATAATGGTGGCCCCTGACTCACGTACATCTGACCAGAAAGTCTTGGTCGAGAACTTCCGCCCGATGGCAATTGTGCCGCCAGTCTCCAGAGTGTTACCAAAACCCAGGATGGCAGCCGAGCTATGGTACAACGGCATCGACTGTGGGCACGTTAGCTGTTGCAGCTTCAGCAAGATGGCGTAGACTGTTTACCGTATAGAATACGTCCTTGGTGCTGTGGCCGAGGAATCGCGAGGTGAAGACACCGCCAACCACGCACTTGGCCCAGGACACAATGGCAGGCTTGGGCATCCCGGTAGTACCGGAAGTGAAGATGAGGATGGCGATGTTCTGGTACTTATCCTCGGACCGGTCGGCGTCTGGATACCTCCGGGGCTCGATCGCAGCAATTTGGGCGAGTACGCCTGCGTCGAAGATCACGAAATTGACCCCTTCAAGCCCGCTGCGTACGTCTTCATCGACATTGCTGGCAACCAGAGGATCAACAAGCACGAGAGACGTCGTCGCAGTCTTGATACAGTGAGTGAGTGCATTTCCGGTGAGATTGTAGTTCATGAAGGCAGGCTTCGCTCCAATCGACCAGAGACCGAACCAGATGAAGATGAAGACATCGGAGTTTTGGAAGTCGACGGCGACAATATCTTTGGGCTTGACACCGTGGCGCTCTCTCAGCCAGGTTCCGTAGCGAAGCACATTCTCGTAGACTTGAGCATATGTCCACGATTTGCCCTCAAAAATAATGAAGGTCCGGCCTGCGGAGGATTTGTTCTGTGCATGGCGCTCGAGGACATAGAAGGGACTCAGGCGACCAGTCCGCTCACGCCACATGGCGGATAAGGTCGCTGGAAGGGCGCATTGTACCAGGTGAGCATCGTACCACAAGGACATGCGCGCATTCAGGTACGCTGCGCCTGCCGCGGCGGCTGGAAGAGCAACAGCTAGAGGAACTACAATCAATCAGCAACTGGGGCCGAGATTCGAGGCCATCAAGCAGGTTGGTTTAGGTGAGCTTGAGCCATTGGACGGGGGCGAATTAAGGTGCTGACGCTCCCGAGGATTGACGCACCAGGCATGCTGTATTGAACGGGGATCCTTGGGTCTCGAGCGGCGAGATCGAGCACTCCTAATGAGCACTGAAATTGATGTCGAGTGCGAAAAAAGCGCCAAAGTGGTGATGTTGGCGGCAACACTGAACACCAAAAACGCTAGACGTAGCTGGATCTCGTAGCTGGATCTCGTAGCTGGATCTCGTAGCTGGATCTCGTAGCTGGATCTCGTAGCTGGATCTCGTTGCTGGACCTCAACTTGGATGAGGTAAGACGGTGGCCCCAGGCTTTGTCGGAACGGCGGCAAATGGTCGAGATGAGTCGACAGAAGTGACGAGAATCCAGTGGGGGAGCAGAAATTGGCGAAATCGAGAGGTTGCAGGCAACAGGTGGTAGATAAAGCGAAACACAACAGCTGTCCGATTCCCGAGAGCAAGCGCGTAGATGATTAGCATGAAGGGATGTGTTCCGTCTGATGGGGGCAATGCACTTGACGTTGAGTCGGTGGTGACGACAGCCGAGGAGCAGCTTCCAATAGTGGATATCGGTGGACATGTGCCCACACTCGAACGCCCTGGCGAAGCACGACCAGCACCGCACTGTTGTTGCAGCACCGTACTGTTGTTGGTGGTATGGTACTTTGGTGCGCTAGCAGCAGCACCCAGACGTTCGCCAGGAATCCTAGATTGGGCACCGCTTGCATGGCGGCGGGGACGCAAGATGCAGGACACTAGCAGCGGTACCCCAGCTTTCCCAGCTTTCGTACCTCATCCAGGAGACATTGCAGGTGTTGGAACACCGTTTTGGGATGGAAGCCTCGGCATCGACAGCGGGGTTTAACGAGCTTTAGCGAAGTCGAGTGAAGCCAAGATGGTGATTTGCTGCGACCTGTTGCTCCATTGAGTAAGTGGCTCGGAATGGTGTGCATATGTCACGTCGCGCGGACGGCCCATCCAAGGGACGGACCTTGGTACCTACTCGAAGGGCGAGTGGACGGACAGGAGTTGACCGTAGACCTCTTTGAATCATCGTCTGCTTCGTCTTGGTCCTTGTTGATTCACTTTCGGTTCCGTCCGAGTGTCCGTGTGCCCGCAGAGAATCCAACGGTGCGCTATGATCGACCGGATGACCGCCGGAACAGGAACAGGAAACAACAAATGCCGTTTTCGAAGCACCACTCGACAGAGACAACTCCAGCTCAGGTGCATAGGCGACAAGTACAGCGTTTGAGGTGATCTGCAGCTGATGGCAAGCTGTAGGCGAAGGGAGAGGAGGCTTGCTTGCGCTTGGGGATACGAGAGGGGTAGGCACCGAGGCATCCAGGGACGAGATGACAGGCAGGGCATGTGATGGCGCTTCTCCGTGTTGATGTCCCAGACAAACGTGGTGATTCGGACAAGTCAAGTCGGCCAACCTGTGGCTTTGCATGGTTTGTAGTTGAGCAGACTGTAACATTAATTGATCAGGTTGCTTCGAGGCCATCGTGAGTCGTCGTTCAGAACGCAGAGCCACTTTAATTGGCGCTGCAATGCTGCTGCAGCCGTATCTTTGAATGACTTTTCGTAAGTTCAATCATGTCATCGTTATGATTCCAATGGTTGTCAGAGTGTTGAACGATGCATGATGGATGCTCTGGAGATGTTCAAGTTGCCGGTTCCAGCTCGCCTGCCTTGGTCAGGTGAAGATGAAAGCGGGGCCCTGGTGTTCGAGCTCCCGCCAAGTCCCACCAGCTCTTATCACTCCCTGCTCAGCATTATCGCCATGTGACCTCGCGTCGCATTGGCTCCAGGTGTCAGTCAAATGGCCAGAAGTCGCATCGACTGTCCCGCCTCCACACGACTCCTACATCAGGCTACGGCGTCAAGTCACCATGGCCACAGCACTACCTAGCCAGGACAGCCTCGTCCAGGCCTCTTCATCTTCCACTGACGAGGGTTCAGCTGAGGTTGCGCCCCCTGCCGTCTCAATTCCCGTCGAGGACGCCTCTTCCGAGGACCCCAAGGAACCGCCCCCTGAGAAGGCATCTGATGTGCGACGCCGCTCCTTCGTCATCCTCTCCTTTTGGGTCATTGCGCTGTGCTTTGGTGTGCCAATATGGTGGATAACAACCTCCATTTACCGAGCCAACTTGCCCTTGTCCGAGATGTTGGATTGGGCTGATGGCAAGGTGAGTCTCCCCACTGTGCAGCCCCTACTCGGGATCCATGATTCCTTCGCCTGTCCGAGAACTAACAGACAACCTCTACCACAGGCCTGTCGCCCCGTCTTTCCCCTAAGCATAGCCGTCGAGGCGTCCTCCCTGCAAGAACAGGAGGCCCAGAATCTCCTCCGTCAGACACAACATGCGCTGGACGACCTAAACGACTTCTCCGGCCACCACTTGCGACTCCAGCTGGCCCCGCGCTCAAGCGATGCAGTTGCCCCACGGGATAATCGCGAACTCGCTCTGACGATTCGTTTGACGCCTGGCGACTCAACAGCCGTGGCGCTCGATCCTCATTCTCCCATTATGGACATCACATACCCGCCAAGCGCTGTTTCTTCAGCGTCGTCCTCGACGTCCTCCCTCGCGTCGTATATTGCCAGCGAGCTGCGTTCGACCTATGCTGAAGAACAGTCTATAATTTCATACCTGCTTTCGACATCACCCGGCGCCTCAGAGCCCAAACCCAAGGCCCTTTCTGCAGAAGTTGCCGAGTCCCTATCGAAGCGGACCACTCGATCGATGCGATATGCACCAACATTCCACCTGACATTTTCTCTTTTCACTAACGCCGCTCTTCCTAACGCCTGGGATATCGACACGGCCATCCAAGATTATATGCAGCCCATGCTCGACGTGCTGAGCCCAATCCACAACTTTACCATCGACACTCAGGTGCAGTTGTACGCCACACCAGGCGCGCAGGCAGACGTGCTGGGGAAGGACGACCTCGCCAGCTTCATCAACGCCGCTGAATGGCCGCTGTCGCCTTCTATTGGTGGGGCTCCCACGATCAATTTTTTGCTCTTCATCGGAAACCAGACGGTCGGTACTGAGGCGGGCTCGGAGACATCACATTCCTGGCTGATCCCACAATGGGGCACGGTCTACCTGCAGTCACTCCCGCCGGCCGTGGCGCGCGTCTCAAGTGCGGACCTCAAGCAGCCCATGCTGACCTTTGCGGGCCACCTACTCTCCCTACTGGGCACCCCGCAGACGGGCTCGCTACCGCTTCGTCTGTCTACGTTGACGCGTCTCAGGTCCGCAGACCTTCTCCTGCGAGCTTCCTCGACACTGGGATCACTGGCGCGCGTGTCGCAGGCACTGCCGTCCATCTCGATCCCAGGCAGCGTCGCTGACGGCGTGGCCAAGACGATGCGCCACCTGGAACTGGCGTGTGCCAGGCTTGGAGGTCTGGAAGGGCTGCAACACGCACGCGTTGCCGAGGCGGAAGCCGAACGAGCGTTCTTCGAGAAGAGCATGGTCGGGCAGCTCTACTTCCCCGACGAGCACAAGATTGCAGTATATCTGCCTCTGCTGGGGCCAGTGGGCGTCCCATTAATCATGGGCCTGCTAAACGAGCTGAAGGCGTGGAAGAAGAGGAGACGAGAGAGGGCCGAGGCCGAGGCCAAGAAGAAGGACCTGTAAATGAGAAAGAAAGAAAAAAAAAAGAGAAGGGAGATACGAATGTCCCGGAATATACGGCATGTTCCAAGCATGAGCCCACCTTGGCGGTGAATCCATTGTCGTCGTCTTCCTTCGCACTGCAGCATGTGTGTACGATAACACGAGCCTTACGAGCTCCAGACGATGCGGCGAGACAGGAAGTGGAGTCTTGAGCCAGGAACAGGGAGACTGACGCAAGTTTGGGGGTGACGTCTGTGGATGCTTTGGGGACCAAGCCAGCGCCAACCCTGTGCCGTCGATCCCGCGGATCCCTCCTCAGCGCCCTTCGTGCCCCGAGCCGTCCGGTTACACTGGAGCACCCGCCTGTTGAATGCCGCAAGCTCCAGGGCGATGCAGGGGCGTGCATCCCCTACAGCGTCATCCCTCAGCCCCTCCACCTCACTTCAGCATCGCCTGGCTTATCGTTATCGTGCTTTGCCCGCGCACACCCGCGCCTGCTCATGCTTCCGTAGCTCACCTTGGATCTGCGCCGGAGCCTGAGCTCCTCCACCTTGCCGCTTCGCCTCCGAGTGTCGTCCTACTTTCTACATCCCTAGTCCTGGGCCCAAGATCAAGGCCACAAAACTCGTCGCTCCTCCGTGTCTCCCGAATTTACTTCCTCAACACCTCCCCGCGGAATCCTGCACACGCATATCCATACCTTAGTCAGAGGGCACCATTATGAAGGAGATCGCACAATGCTCCCAGAGCCCACATTGAGCTTCACGCTCCCCAGCATTCACGACGACACGGTTCTCGACTGCCGAGTCTACCACAGCCATGCGCTGAGCCCGGTCCCGAGCGCCCCGCCATGGCGACGGCACGCAGCCATCGTCGCACACCCATATGCGCCCATGGGCGGATCTTACGACGACCCCATTGTTGACTCAGTGGCTGAAGCGCTACTTCGCGCTGGCTATCTCGTGGGGACCTTCAATTTCAGGTGAGTCCCAGTTTGCCCGGCACGCACGCTTGGAAAGACATGTGCTAATGACTGTTGCTTTACAGAGGCGCTGGCCACTCGGCTGGCCGAACATCATGGACGGCCAAGGCCGAGCGAAACGATTACATCTCCTTCATCGGCTTCATGATACACTACATCCACTTCCTCGACCCCTTCCGCCCCGTCGACACGAATCCCCCAACGAGCACACCCGCAACCGACCTCCCCTCCAAGGAAGACCAAGACCACCCCATCCTCCTGACAGCAGGCTACTCCTACGGCGCCATGGTCACGTCGCAGCTGCCCCCCCTCCCCCAGATCTTATCCCGCTTCGCCGAGCCCCCGGCTATCTCCGCGGCGGCTGACATTCGCCTCCGCGCAGAGCACCTCGCTGCGCAGCAGAACAGCTTCCTCGCCGACGCACGCGCGTCGCGCAACGCGGCGACGCCGACGCGGAGGGCGCTGCGCGTGGGCGGCGACGAGGGCGACCAGCGTCGTAGCGGGGAGCACCATCGCAGGTCGCAGTCGCCCCACCACACGGAGGACAAGCTCCGGCGCGGGGTGAGCGAGCTGCTGGCTAAGACGAGAGCGAGACGAAGCCGTAGCCACCAGCGGAACGTCTCGCAGAGCACGGATGCCGCAGGGGAGGAGGCCGCGAGGGAGAAGACGCATCACGGGCACGGACACAGTTACGGGCATGGCCACAGTCATAGCCAGGGTGGCGACGAGCCGGGGGTTCTCCTCCCGAAGATTGCAGACCTTACGCGCGTGAGGCCTGCATACGCGCTCGTATCGCCGCTTCAGGGTATCGTCAACCACCTGACGACCATGTCGTTCGTGCCACCGTGGCCGCGGCACCGGAGCCACGAGCAGGCGAGGGAACCATCATCGTCGCCCGCCGGAGACGTGAACCTCGTGGAGGATGCGGGAGAGGCGGCCGAGGCCAAGCTCGCAGCATGTCCGACGCTGGCGGTCTTTGGTGACCGGGACGTGTTTGTGTCGGTGGGCAAGCTGCGGGCGTGGGGGATGCGGCTCGAGAGTCGACCGGGATCAATGTTCCGCGGGGTGGAGGTCACGGGCGCGGGGCACTTTTGGCAGGAGGAGGGAACGCTGTCTGCGCTGGTCGAGGCAGTGGGCGAATTTGCGGTGGGGTTGATGAAGACACGGTGATGCGCGGCTTGAGAACTTCAGTGTGCCAGTAATGAGGATGCCATGTGCTTTGGTATGTCGTGTTGACGCAAAATTGGGTGAAATTTTCAAGATCCAACGCTTGAGACGAAGAATTTGCTGCCAAGGTTGTGAGAATTCATTGGCAGACATTGAGTGACAGAGTGGCAATACGGGAGAGACGAGTCAGTTGGCCTGAAGCAGATTCATGGCGTCCTTGTCAGACTGCTTAGGCTGCATCATCTGAAACTCATCATGCAATTGTTGTCAGAAGGGTGAACAGAAGCTAAAATTCAGATCTGGCGTCATTCTGTGACACCGTCCAATGCGACTTAGACAGCTTTCACTGATGACGATGGGCAACATCAATACAGACGCAAACAGGATCCAGATCCCGGGAGCAGATGGGACGAGCGGGTGCACTTTCAGCTGTCAGATGAAGAACGCCAGATGCCAGATGCCAGATGCCAGATGCCAGATGCCAGCGATCTAGCACCATCCAGCGGGCAGTTCCCTTCCCTGAGGTGTGTGGGGGAGCAGCAGAGCGCGGGGGAGCCGAACCGCTGGATCACTGGGGGGCCACTGGAAACAGAAAGCTGGCCAGGCAGAGGTGTACCGGAAAGCTGGCTCATTGGCTGCCTGTGAGCAAAACCTGGGGGTCATCTGCCTTGCAATGCCAGCCGAGATGGGTGCCTGTGGGGTGTTTTGGAGGGGTCGCACAGCATCGTTTCCCTGACACGGCAGCACGAGGTCATGTTCCACCTGCCCGATCCCTACCAGAGCACTGACAGGAAGGAAGGACCCTCTGTCTCCACGGCACCTGCCCGCCCACCACAACCTCATCTCCGCGCACACCGACTTATCAAGACCTCATGACATGTGCTTACCTCAAACCGACCGCTACTGCCTTTTCCTGATCTGACCACCATTTTGCTGCCCGCCGCCTGGCCTCAGTCCAGCTCTCCTTTGGTGTTTTTTTTCTCCCCTCTTTCTACCAACACCCGACGAACCTACAACCTACATCAAACCTTCTTCGACATCTACACCTATCATCTTCCGCATCTCCATACATCTCAACCTCGGCTTCTCGACATCCCTCCATACCTCTGGGGATGGGACTGCCTTCGAGCCACGCTGCAACCTCGTCCCGTTGCCCTCGGCCTCTGATACGCCCTCCTCAACCATGACCGACGTCCTTCTCAACCATGTCCACCCAACAACCACCAACCCTTCACCCCGTGGAAAGAAGCCCTCGGCCGCCTACAAGCAACCCGAACACCTCGCCTTTGACACCCTCTCTCGCGCCCTGAAATCCGCGAACGCCTACGTGCAATCATGGCGCGACGGCTTGACGCAACAAGAACGTGCCTACCGTTCCAAGATTGAGGAACGCCGCCAGATCCTCTGCCTGCGCATGCAGAACGCCGAGTCCAGGACCCAATGGCAGAATGCTGCCGAAGAGCTCGATCTGCTCGAGCGCAATGACAACTGGAAGCTGCAGCTCGACCCCTCGACTCCCGACTATAACCCCCAGCTGATCGAGGCCCGCCTCAAGGATCTCGATGACGCACGTATCAACTGCGACGTGCGTGCCATGCTCTACCTTGTGCGCACCGCCCTGGCGCGTGATCTCGGTGGCATGGGTAACGTCGACCTCTACCGCCACTCATACGTAGGCACAAAGCGCCTGATCGAACGCTACGTTGCCTCTGCCCTGCAAACCATTGA
Organism: Verticillium nubilum; assembly: GCA_002851675.1. Taxonomy (NCBI): domain Eukaryota; kingdom Fungi; phylum Ascomycota; class Sordariomycetes; order Glomerellales; family Plectosphaerellaceae; genus Verticillium; species Verticillium nubilum. The sequence continues at coordinate 584,309 of NMXI01000004.1, read as the reverse complement.
GGCCCTGGTCGACAGGAGCCATTATGCTCTTCCTGACGGCATCACTCAACGCGATATTCTCGAGAATGTGTTGCTCGCGCGCCAGAGCTTTGGCCGCAGTGCCCTCCTGCTCAGTGGCGGAGGCACCTTCGGCATGGCGCACATTGGCGTTCTCAAGGCACTGTTCGAGGTCAAGCTGCTGCCTCGCATAATCTCAGGCGCCTCGGCCGGCTCCATCGTTTGTGCCGTCATGTGCACGCGTACCGATGAGGAGATACCCGAGGTCATCAAACAGTTTCCTCACGGCGATCTCAACGTCTTTGATGGTCTCGAGAAGCCCGATGGCGTTCTCGATCATGTCCGTAGGCTCCTGACCGAGGGTAGCTGGTCTGATATCTCTCATCTCACCCGCGTCATGCGTGAATTGCTCGGCGACTTGACTTTTCAGGAGGCTTACAACCGCACGCGGCGCATCCTCAATATCTGCGTGTCCACCGAGTCCGTTTACGAGCTGCCGCGTCTGCTCAACTACGTCACGGCACCAAACGTCATGATCTGGTCTGCCGTCGCCGCATCATGCTCCGTGCCTCTTGTCTTCAGCGCCGCTCCATTGCTGGTCAAGGTCCCTGATACGGGAGCCCACATGCCCTGGAATCCGACGCCTCAGAGATGGATTGACGGGTCTGTCGACAACGACCTACCCATGACGCGCCTCGCCGAGATGTTCAACGTGAACCACTTTATCGTCTCACAAGTCAACCCACACGTCGTCCCCTTCCTGGCCAAAGACGACCAGCTCAATCCCGCGACGCCGCACCTTCACCGTAAGACCAACAATTCTAACGCCACCGCCAAAGATGGCGCTGACTGGGTCTACACCATGACAACACTTGCCAAAGACGAGGCGCTGCATAGGCTCCAGTTCCTTGCCGAAATTGGCTTCTTCCCCAACCTCGCCACCAAGCTCCGAAGCGTTCTCAGCCAGAAGTACTCGGGCGATATCAATATTCTCCCCGAGATTAGCATGAACGAGCTGCCAGGCCTTCTCAGCAACCCGACTAGCGAATTCATGCTGCGCGTTTGCCTCCTCGGTGAGCGCGCCGCCTGGCCAAAGCTCAGCAGAATACGAGACCGCTGTGCCATCGAGCTTGGTCTTGATCATGCCGTTCACCGCCTACGGGCCCGCGTCGTCTTCTCCGCCAGCCAGGTCGACCTACGCCGCCTCGCCACCGGTCTGGTCATGCCTCCTCCCTGGCCACGTCTTGCGGCCCCTGCCCGTCAGGGCGGCAGCCAGGCGCTCTCCCTTGACGTGGGCGGGGGCGCCGCACAGCGACCACCTCGTCAGCGTCGGTCATCGGGCAGCAGCCTCCAACTCATGGCGCACCACCGTCGCATGCTGCTGGAGAACGTCCTCACGGACGAAGAGACGGAAGAGGAGGAGCGGCTCGAGATGCGGGCGCGCCACGGCGGTGGCACCACATCGCCTGTTCTAGTGCGCAAACCAAGGCTCAAGCGCTCCGCCAAAAGCCAGAGCTACTTCAACACGGCACTGATGCGGTCCGCGGCCGCGGGCGAGGCCCGAGGTGGCCGTGGCATGGAGAGGAGTTTCGATTTCGGGACACCGCCCACGCCGCCAGGGCGCGGGAGGTCGCCCACGGAGGAGATCGAGACATCGGAAGTGCAAAGCTGGTCTGAGGCGGGCGGGAGCGAGGAGACCATTTCGGATGTTGAGCCGTATGAGGGCAAGTGGACGCATGTCGGGGAGAAGGAGAACGGGCACGTGAGGAGCGAGGAGATGAGCCAGGATGGGGGGCTGTGGGCCTGACTTGTGGACGGGCTGGGGAGCTCAGAGGAGGAGGGAGGGGCGGTTGATGATGATGTTACGAATTGCGAGTGGATGAGTTAGGATAGGCATTCTCTCATTGTGGGGGTGGTGGAAGTTTCGCTCGCATGGCGTTGGGCAGCATATGGACTATAAATCGGGTAAGGGGCATTGGGTATCATGCATTACACAAGGGGAGTGAGCAGTCACTTGGACTTTGGGGTCGGAGTTTCGGTCGAGTGCTGAATACACTAGTTCATGGTCGTCAGCGATGGGTTTTGTGAGTTGGCAAGTCCGAGACGTTGTTGATCGATCAGCAGGTCGTCTTCATGGGCTTTGGCAGATACATATTCGAATGGCAAGTTGTGGCTCTCCTGAACGGGCTGCGGGGTTCCATGATGGATGTTTGTTAGGTTCACATCAGTCGTGCCGCTATTCCTTGAGAAGAGGCTATTAACATCGAGACGCACACTCTACTGCTCCCATTGTGGGCTGTGATCCGTCAACGGGGTACTCCAGGCTGAAATCTCATCACCAAGCCTTGCTACCTCGTGATGAGCAACGAGATCCAGCAGCAGTCCAATAATAACAAGGCAGTCGACTCTGAATGTATCGACTAAAGGCTCACTATTGGCTGGCTCGCCCTCGTCTTACCTTGATGCGAGTCGCGAACTTCCGTTGCAAAGATACCGAAACTTTAACGATTTGCCTTGATTGGCGACCAGCACACATATTAATCGGCCCATTTAACTATGATTGGCCCCAAGCCACGGAAAAGTGTTCGGCAACACAAAACCTGAGATGAGCCAGCCAGTCCTTCATGAGAAACCTGCATCCTATGGAACCCTAACATAAAGCCACGTAGCTCAGGGGTAAAGCGTCCAGGCTTTTCTTCTCCTGTAAACCTTCCGCTTCCCTATACTTGAAAGTATGTTTCTTCTCTCCGCGGGAGGCAGATGGTACCAATCCACCCGTGGCCAGTGGTCTTTTGACACATATCAATGAGGCGATATCATTCTCGGGCAGGAGCTTGTCTACTTGCTGCATGTGAAGCGAGCATGAAGCCTTGGGTTATCGGGGGTCTTCGTGGCAACCATGTGCAGGGGCCAAGGTACATGAGAGACGTGGTACTGTTAAGCCTCTCGTAATCTGCATGGCTTTTGCCTCATGTTCGGAGGGCCATCCCCAGCTTACCACGCCTCCGTCCACTAGATGATGCTGCGTTGGCTGCTGACTTGGACACTGGGAAGCGTGTGATGGTGATGGGCCTGATTTACCCGACCGTCTGGAATCAAGCCGTAAGATATTGATTGATTGCAAGGATGATGGCCAAAAGGGTTGACTCTTCATCTGTCAACAACATCCTAGGCCTCGAAGAGATGAAGACGACCCAACGATTAAGCCCACCGAGACACCCATTCTCCTCCCGCCCATCCGCCCACCTTAGGTCATAACTGTGCCTCATCCTTTAAACGGCGTCAACCTGCACTCTTGCGGATCTGCTGCCACGTTCCTACACTCGAGAGCTACGGCGCTTAGTGTCCAGCGAGTTTGCACCTCAGACCTCAGATCGGTTCGCTCCTTGCGAGGGTAGGATCTCTCCTGGGTACAAACCAGCCAGAACGCGTCGAAGGACGACTTTCGGAATAAGTAGAACAAGGTCTGCATCTAATGGAGGTGCTGATCGACCGAGCAAGAGCAGGTGGCACGGTGGTCTGTGGCCAGCACGGAAGCGCCCATGAGATACCCGATTCGCCCGAAAAAGAAAGGCAGGTCTGTGGAAGGGACTCCTGGGATGTGGTTAGTCAGCAGGCGCTTTACTAGGTACCTAAGGTGCCTTATTTAACGTAGCCTGGGGGCACGTCGGCAACCAAACTAGAACAAATACAACAACACCTTATCCACCTACCCCATCATCACTCATCCTTTTTGTCTGATGGTTGTTGGGTAATCCATAATTCCAGCATGGCATTAGGACTGGGAACTGCAGTGCAGCTCGCATAACTAGGCATTAAAGAGATGTTAACTTGTACCAATAGGATTAACCTATAATGCTCGTATTAAGTACACCACCAGTACCTCGTATGATCCCAAACTGTCAATCTCTCGATGCTGGTGGAGAGGTCATGTTATTGCCCTCCATAATCTGCAACTTTTGATGGCAGGCTACCGTGCTTCAAACCCAGTACGCTCCCGTTGACGGCGTCATCGTCTTGTAGAAGGAAGGGCTTCCTTCAGAGTCAGACGTCGGATTCATATGACACAATCCACATAACGAGGAGGAAGGCCCTTTCGCAGGGCAACGAGGACCTACATGAACGTCGAGGCCCAGGCTGACGACCAGGCCAGTTGAAGCCACCCCCTTTTTGGTGCGCATTCCCCTCGACCATCGGAAGCTGCATTCCTTGGCGGAATCTCGATGAATTCTTTCTTCAGCCAATATCGCCATCAACACGGCTCATATGCTTGGCACAAATGGTCAATTTGTCCGGGCAACCTGGCACGGTCAAGACGGGCCAGGCAACTGACATGAGAGCATCTGGGGCCTCTCGGCAAAGGCCAGACCGCACGTCAATCCACACCACCAAGGGGAAGAGGCAAGACGGGGCTGGAAGACTCTCCCTTGTGGCTTTCGTCCGTGTGGGGGTCAAGAGCATCCGGGAGTCGCGCTGCCCGGACGCCGGACATGTCGAGATCGGCAATGCGGGGCCGTGGGCCACGGGAGAAGGGGGGGGGGGAGGGGGAGCGGAGAATATGGCCGGCCATTGCTGCTCTGGCAATCAAAGTCATGTCATCGGAAGGAGAAAACAAGACAAGCAGCCTCGTTACGGTGTCATTGGCCACTCTGCCGTTTCATTGCCGCTCACTGACAGTTGCCCGATTCGAAAGTGGCTGCATGTTCGAGGCCTCGCGGTCATGCCCAGCAGCCGCTACCATACCTTGAGATGCACGCCGAACGCGATACGAGGCGCCAGGTTGGATTAATGGACCAGAAGGCGGACCTCTGGTTCTGACGCAAGAGGGGGGCGGTGGTCTTGGGGCACGGCTACAGGGCGAGGGAGGAATGCGGCTATGGTCCGGGGATTCGTCTGTGTAACGACCCTTATCTGAGCTAGCAGGGAAGTTTGGGGCCGGATATCAAACGTGAGACCTCCAGGGCTGCACACAAGACACTTGTCGAGGTGATTCTGAATCTGTCTGGATGGTAAGATACGATGTGGACAGCCCAGGAAGGCCAAGCTAGCGGTCGAGCCACAACAGGCTGTTGGCCAGGGTGCCTCCCGTCTCCCTCCACATGCCCGTCGACTGACAGCGTCTTCAGTGTCGATGTTTGGGGGGGGGGGGGGGGGGGGGGG
>NMXI01000004.1:519326-579147 GCA_002851675.1 Verticillium nubilum | reverse complement strand
GGGGGGGGGGGTGGGTGGGTGGGTCGCTGGTGATCTGGAGATGTAGTAATTCCGGTCTCTCAGTTATTCCATGGTTGACTTGAGACTCTTTCTTTGGGAGGGTGTCTTTGATCGTTGCTACTTAACGAAGGTTTGACTGGGCGTTCGAAAGATGAAATCCTTGAGACCAGCCAACATGTCGGGACGGATGTTTGATGACATCTTTCGAGACGAAAGAATGAGCGGATGTGGCAGAGACGGACAAGGCCGGCGAAGAGCGTTGCATCGGAACGGCGCTTGTTCCTGGCGGCAGCATAGCAGGGGCCTATCACGAAAACAGAGAGGCGGCGGTGGCTGGAGGCTTTGCTGCACGTCGTACACCATCAGAGGTGGGACGAGGCCGTTTTCCGCCGACAGGAGGCCCATCAGCGGCGTTGGAGGGTGTGCTGTTGGCACAGCAGGGGGACGGCATCGGGGATTTCGTAAAGACCTGGGTGCCACGAGGGGTACGAGTGCGATAGCGGAGGCGGACGAAGCGAATGAAATGGTCGCAGTAAAAGCAATGCTATCGACGGTGAAAGGACGGATGAGAGCCTGGGAGGGTCTATCTACTGTAAAGGTAAAGCGTGGCTGAACTCAATGTCTGGTATTCGAGCGGAGGAAGAGGCGCGGAGGAAGAGGCGGAGGAAAGCTGATGGATGCTGAGGGTTTTTGTTTGTGGGCGAATAACCAGCAGCAGGCGAAGAGGATTTGGATTAGCTTTCTGCAGACAACGTAGGTCACTCGCTGGAAACGAAAGTCGTTGGAGAAGCGGGATCTTCGTCGATATTGCCTAAGAAGAAGAGTAGAGAAGACACACGGAGGCGCTCGAACATCTGTTGAGTAAGCCTCTCCCTTATTTTTGGTCGCTGCGCCCTTTGGTCAGCATTGATGGATTTGATGAGTGAGCGATCCCCAGACAGTCAGAGCATAAACCCTCCCTCCAAGTCCTGCAGCAATCGATGCTCGAGCTCGAACGGGGTTGGAGTGACGAAGTTGATGTCGGGGGAGAATGTCAAGTGCATGGACACGAATGGATGGATATGTGGCAGGGAAATCATAACCAAGAGGAAACGGAAACAGCATGTTCCAGGCAAAGGAGAAAGTCGAGTTCAAACACAGACGACGATGTGAGTTGGCACCGTGTCCAGGCCCTCATCCGGCCTGGATATCTGGGATTCGTACCGTCTGTAGACATGCAACACACTGTGTTATGCACCTCAGGACACCAGGACCGACCGCCCACGCGTCCTAAGCATCCCCGCTGTTAATGAAGCGCCACACAATTGGGAGCCTGATGATTGGTCGTCAAGGCCTCAACCGCATGACGATGAATCAAAAGGGCAAAACGAAACCCTGTGTCAAATGAGCCTGTGTCAAATGAGCCTGTGTCAAATAAGCCTGTGTCGAGTGTATTTGACACTTGCCCTCACCTCTTCAGCCACTTTACACGCACAGGGAGACAACAGAAGAACACACATCCAAGTACTCAGATGCAGATGCACTACGACTGCCACGCTACCTAGCTGCTCCCCCCCCCCACCACCCTCCAGAGCAATCCGGTCCCCCCTAGCGTCAGGTTCCACCTCCACCATACCTCAATCCAGCGAAAGTTGTCACCAGCGAGAGCCCAGCCCCAGTCCAGCTTCAGGCTTCTGCCAGGCGTCTGCTCTTCGGGACCTTGGACCCTTCCCGGTACCATGCCAGGACATCATCTCATTTCATAGCCTCTCAGCACGGAGGAAACGAGAGGCAGGCAGACATATCGGGACCAACTTTACGGCCGCCTAGCGACGCGCGTGATGTGATGTCCATCTGGCCTTACTGAAAACCTTTTGATGGAAAACAAGACATGAGCAGCAACTCGTAGATTCGCCATTCTCTTATCTGACGCTGTCCACCGAGTCTAAATCCTCATCTTTCGTCTCCTGAAATACCTGAAAGGATCAAACTCATCTCTATTTCTGGCGATCCTGCCCAGCCCTGACAGACAGGCCTTCCGAGACATTCATACCGCCTTTGCCTCCAATACGGCTTTTCACTTCCCTTCACCGTCTTGACTCGCAACGCCCCTTTGGACAGCGCACCAACTCAGGCACCACACAGGACACCGCACACAACACACCCACCCCCCCAGCCGCCATTGACCACGAGCGACGCGTGCTCGTGGGTGACGCTCATAGCCCACAAAGGCGAATCGTCATAGTTGGTTTTTTTTCTCAGCCGAGTCCTCCGAAAAAAGAACACCCTTCAAATCGATTCATCTTGCGATTCATCCCGCCAGGCTCACGCTCCCTGCGTCAGATCAGCTCAAGGCCACGCGTGAAGCCCAGCCTCAAGAATCAATCCCCCAACTGTGGGACGTCCCCGCTCTTTCGCCCAGCCTACCAGCCTACCAGCCTACCAGCCCAGTGCAACCAAGCAAGCGTCCTGGTCGCTTCCTCTCGCTCTCTCTCGCTCTCTCTCTGCGACGCCGCCAAACGTACACCACTCAATCCGCGAACATCATCTGGGTGTTCCCCACAAGTCGCCCCCCAACCCTTGACGCTTCGACACAGCACTCTCACTGAGCCTTCCTCAACCCGACCGCGACCGACTTCTCCTGTCAATCCAACAACCCCCCTCCTCCAATTCATCACCACCAAAAGACCACCCTGACGCCGCACCCACGATCATCGACAATCCGGCATTCCCATAAATCGCCTCATCGATCCTCATTGTCGCTGCTGGCTATGACGGATGCTGGTGCTGGCCCCGGTGCCAGCCCTTTTATCGCTGGCACAGACATGTCTGCCACGGCCGATTTCAGCGATCTTTTCGACTACGACGACACGATAGCCGCCGCCGCCGCCGTGACGAGCCCATTTCACCAGAACCTCGATCTGTCCAAAGATCAATCGCTCAACGGCTTCCATCCACAAGCCCTGCACAACTCCACGACGACATCTTCCACCCTCGGCGTTCGCGACATCGCTGCGGCCGAGTCTCCCGACTCCCTCAACGATTCTTTTCGCGATTCCTCCTCCGAGTCCGGCTCTTCAAAAAGGACAGGCAGCTCAGCGTCTGGAAAGACTGCCCTCACCGCCGGCGACATTATGATGACCGATGGAAACGATATCAAAAAGGAGTGGAACCCAGCTTCCTTTTCCAAGGGCTCTGATGATGGAACTTTTGTCTTCAGCGCTAACATGCCCTCTTCTGTCATGGGCGACAACTTCGACCTGCCTACCGACGACAACTTCATGAACGACTCGTTCGATTTTGAGAGTGCGTCGAGCAGTCCAGAGGCAGCCAACAATGGCGCTTTGAACATCGCGTCACCCGACATGCCCACAATGACGGCCAATGTTCCTCGCAACAGCCAAACACCCAGCAAATCCAAGAGTCAGACATCCAGGAAGAAGTCTGTAAGTATACCCGCTGTCTTCGTACCGTTTCCTTCGTGCGACCGGCATCACCAATCGTCTCGTAGAGATGGCTTTATGGACGGTCCAATGGTCCAATCGCTTCACGAACGCACGACTAACCGATCGCCAGCAGTTCCCCCTCACACAACCAATGCATGGGCTGCACATGTCCGCATCGCGAGAAGTCTCTCCTCTGTCACAAAACGTCGCCAGCCAACAAGCATCGCCGTCAAATTTCTTCAACAACTCACCCTCGCCAACCAATCAGCCTGACTTCTCCAGCCATGTCATGACGGCTGTCAATCATCACTTCTGGCCCCAGGTCGACGGCCTGCCCGCAGCTATGCCGCCAGGCTACCCGATCATGCAGCAGTTTCACCCTCAGCTAATGCAGCAGATGATGTTTGCTCAAGGAGGTTTCAATCCTATTCCGTATCATTGCAAGCTCATCATTCACCCGACGCCGACCAAGTCGCGAGTTGAGACGCAAATTCCTATCAAGATGACTCTCCTGGGAGCGCCACCAGGTGTCAAGCGCCTGCACCTTCCTACTCACACCATCTCGAAGCCGAAACTCTTGGCCAAGTCTCCCACGGAGCGATCACCTGATATGCTGGAGCTCTACACCCAACTCGTCTGCACCAGTGCCATGCTCATTGGCGACAACAAGCAAAGGGCCTTCAAACGAGCAGCTGCCGCCTCACACCCACATCCGTCGCTCAACGAAAGATCCGCCAGCGAAGACAGCAACGAGGAAGACAAGCCTCAAAACGGTGGCGAGGTCCGCATCTGCCAGGGGTGCATCACGCGAGAACGCAAGCGTGCCGGGCGAAAGAAGATCAAGAAGGTGGAAGAAGAGGAGATGTGGAAGAAGGACGAGAACCGTCGTGTCATCGTCTTCAACACCAATGAGATCAAGGAATGGCAACCGCCAAATGCCGCTCCAGCAGACCCCGCCGTTGCAGGGCCACCAGAACCTCAGTATCCTACAGGAGCCCTGCAAGTAGACGCGCCGATGCGGATCGCTTGCTACTGTCGACACCACGCCGAGAAGATGGGCTTTCAGGTTGTGTTTACAATCAAAGACTGGCAGGACCGAGTCGTGGCGCAGGAGATGTCTCATTCCATTATGATCACAGACGATCACAAGACACATCCTGTTCCGCAGACCCTCAATGCCGCCGGGTCTCAGGGCGAGGAGAACCCGATCGTTCCGATGATGAATCCCCCACTCGACACCAGTCCTATGACTGCTCCTGCTCCCTTCAGGGTATCGCAGTCGAGCTCAGACCTGCAAAGCCTGAGGCGGAATGGTTCAACTCAACTACCTGGGCCGCCGCCGCCGCCTGCACCACAGCCTGTCGTCAAACACCAGACACCGCCGGCTTCTGCCCCTAGCGTATCCGCGCTATCAAGGCCTGCATCTCCGTCATCATCCAACTTGGGCCCCGCCTCCAAGAAGCGAAAGGCGAGCGGGCCTAGAGTCCCAATGGAAATGGCAATGACACGGCTTGACACCTCGCCCCCACCTGGCACACAACCGCCTGCGAGCCAGGCGTCAGCCAATGCTTCGGCTTCCACGTCTCCCTTTACTCCCAATCTCGGTCTCAACCTCCAGATGCCAGAAAACATGTTCGCGCAGAACGGTGCCGTGCAGAATGTTCCTCCTCCGTTTGCCACAGGGCCGACAACTCCAAACAACATGACTGACCAAAACATGTTTGGCAACGCCGCCCGGTCGGCCAGCATGGACAACCTCGCAATGACCATGTTCTCTGCGCCCACCTCGGCGCACCCGAGCCGCGCCCCGAGTCCGAACTCTTTGAGGCAAAGCCTCGGCGGTGTACCACAAACCCCCATGGCACATGGCCTCATCAACGGCATGGCCTATCTCCCTGGTAGCCAGAGCCAAAGTCGACCACAGCCGACCATCCACAAGATCATCCCTGGTGAAGGGCCCAAGATGGGCGGTATCGAGGTCACCATTCTTGGCGGCGGATTCTTCCAAGGGTTGGATGTATACTTTGGCGAACACAAGGCGACCACGACCACATTCTGGGGGGAGTCCTCTCTGGTCTGTCTTCTGCCTCCGGCCTCAAGGCCTGGAATTGTCCCGGTTTCCCTTAAGCAGTCGCAGGCACAATCCCCGCCATTCAAAACGAACCCCAACCAAGTCTTTAGATACACGGACGACGAAGAAGCACAACTTGCCAGGATGATGATTGGCATGATCTCGCAAAAGATGACCGGCCAGCTCCTGGATGTGAGAGAGCTGGCTCAAAGGATCATGGGTCCTCAGGACATGGATTGGTCCAGCATGGGCGGCGGGTCATCTGGCGGCGGCTTCGGCGGTGGCAACACGTACAGCACGAGCACCGAGTCGCAGCTGCTCAAGTGCCTAGAACTCATCGACCTTGATGACAGCGCCAGGATGCCCCGTCTGGATCTCAGGAGGAACACGGGCCAGGCCATGCTTCATTTCGGGTGTTCGCTCGGTTACCACCGATTTGTGGCTGGTCTCCTCGCGCGCGGCGCCAACCCGGACCTTCGCGATAAGGGCGGCTTCACACCAATGCACATGGCTGCCATCAACGGCCACGAGGCAATTGTCCGGCGACTGATGCAGGCCGGCGCAGACCCGACCATCAGAAGCCTGTCAGGGCTTCGCCCTGCTGATGTTGCTCGCTCGCGCAAGGTCATCGAGCACATCCGCCGTTGCGAGCGCCACGTTCGATCTCGCAGCGGAGGCTCCCTACACAGCCGGGCCAGCAGTGCCGCTTCTCTCCGGTCTCTCTGGGATCCCCAGGCCGTGTCTGAAGAATCTGACGGTCCAAGTGACGGTGAGGAGAGTCCAGAGTACTCGTCTGGCGACTTTGAGACGGAAGACGAGGCTGAGGACAATTGGCTTGACATGCGTCGGTCAAGCACACATGTGTACGGAGCGACAAGTGAAAGGGACAGTTTATCGGAGGAACGGGATGAGCTGCAAAGAGTGCCAGGCTCACCGACCACGGCCCTGGCAGCAGCGGTGCGAGATCAGGTATCCGCGCAGCTTCACCAGTTCCAGCAGGCCATGGCTATGCACTTCCCCAACATGTCGCAGATGCCGAACCTGCCTCAGATGCCCAACTTTCCACGGATGTCCATGCTGCCAGACTACCAGCAATACCTGCACCAACACCCGCTCATGGGCCGGATGACCTCTTTCATGGAGGGCATGTCCGGCTCTCGTCCCGGATCGGCCGGTGACGAGACGCCAAAGGCCATGGACGGTAAGTGGTGGGATCTCTCGTCGCTTCTGAACAACAACACGGCATCCCCGCCTGCCTACACAGAACTCTATCCCCACGACGCCCTCGACAAGAAGCAGGCCTCTGCTGCGGGGGCTGCCGCTGAGGCTGAAGCTGACGCCAAGTGTGCGAAGCTGTACGACACGGAGGTTGTCGAGGTCGTTGAGGAGACGAGCGAGGCCACCACGAGCGACGCGCCTGTGCCGAAGGCGCTCATGATCGGGCGGAAGAAGGCCATGACGAAGGAGCAGCAGCAAGACTTCCTGCGGGCTCATGCCGCCAAGTTCAAGGGCATCCGTAGCGACAAGAACCTTTGGTTCATCTGGGTACGTGACAGCGCTGATATCAAGATGTGACACAGCTAACCATAGACAGATTCCTCTTCTGACGGTACTTTTGGCTTCCATGCTCTACATCCGCTTCCCCGAGTACTTCGCCATGGCCTGGTCATTGGTGCACTCTGTGCCCGCGCAACGGGTCCCCGAGGCCGCCCGCAACCTTCGCGACCGCGTCGTTGAGGTCCTATAATTGATCGGATTTCATCATGTCCGGTTTGACGACTTTTTCTATATACATCTGCTTGTTCGCTGGGCCACTGTCCAGCGGCATCGTCCTTAGACAACAATATTTTTTTACTACACTGGGACGACAACGACCAGCACCAACACTTCCTCGACGCCCACGATGGCACAGCGCTCAAGCTTGCAGTCAATCGCTTCACTGTTCATTCTGCCGTCTTACATTTACCTTTTTCACTCCGCAATTGTTACTATTGGTCGACTGGACGTCGTGCTGGGCTTCGGGTCAGGTTGGGCTGGGACGGGAAGGAAGGCGCACGCGGGGGAGGGGACTTCATTTCTATGTTCCTCTTCTCCTCTATTTTGCTTTATTTTTTGCGTGCACTTTGGGTTGGGATTTGGGGGTACGAGTGCCGCGGATTGGTGACTCTGTACCGAGGTGTACCGAGGTGTACCTGAGGTTGTTAGTTCCTCGTTGGGTCGGGTACATATCATGTATTGTTTTCTTTCCCACCGAGTGGCAAGAGAAGATGAGGTAGTCGGCGGTTCTGACGTTGCGACCGACTTTCAATGGATGATGGATGATTGGTGACGAAGCGTGCTCTGATTTTGGATCCCTGCGGTGTTCGCATCGTGATCTTCTTAAATGATTGGATAGCTTTCCAAGCTCACGCCCGACGGCTCGTACACGAGGTTTTACCTAGAGACCGGTTGCGACTGACGGCTGCTTGTCATTGAATGTCGATCGCGAGGCCGAGGTGTTCGTCGACTGGTCTCGTCAGCCGTGAACTGGTGACCTGACCTAGCGCCTTGCATGACACCTTTCTATTGTCGAAGCATCCGCGTGACTCGGTCGAACACCAGGTCCAGACATACAGGATATTAGGTATCCGGCTTGGCGGGGGACGACGACACGGTGACCAGCATCATGCACGGCGGAAGACAAGAGTGCGGTCCCTTGGGGCCAGGCGAAGCACTCACTAACAGTCAACCCTACATGAAGTCCTGAGCAGAAGGGGCTCGACTCACGCAATCACAAAGGACCGAAGCCACCACCACATCAAAGACATCACAGCAAAAGGCAGACATAGAACGTTCATCATTCATACAATGCCCGAAACCAAGGCACAAACGATACCACTACCGTTACTCAATCGAGGAGTGATAAACCAAACAAGTACCGGGAGCCATGCCGTCCATGCTCAAGGCCCATCCCGCCGACATAGTCTGTCAGGTCCGAAAACTCCGTTCATTTTCCAAATACCGTGCCGTCCCTAGAGCCTACCGAAAAGAGAAGAGAAGAAAGGTAGGTGTATCATACAGTTCGTGTGTTCGTATCCGTTGGTCCATGGTTAGTCGTGACCTTATGCGTTCGTGTGTCATGTGTCGTCGAGAAGTCATGTGTGCATCGCACCCGCAATCACACCCAAGGCACCACCACCCGAGACAGGCTAGTTCTACCAGCGCCTACGTCCCTGAACCGGTTGCGGAATCCTGTTCTCGGCGCCCTCGCCGAAAGCGCTGCCGGGCCGCGACTTATACTGCTCCGGAATGCGCGGCACAACTGGGATGCCCCTATTCGCGTCGGGCCGAACGCGCAGTCCGGCGGCGATGGCGGCGTCTTCCGAACGCGAGGATGGCCGGGACCAGCGCATAGCGTCAGCGAAGGAGCTGCCACCTTGCCCATCACCCGATGAGGCGAAGGACGGGGCGCCCGAGTCGATGCTCATGCGTGTGGAGGCATCGATGGGCATGGGGTTGGAAATAGCTGACTTGGACACCTGGCGCTTCGCGAGGCGATTCGTCTCGCGCTTAGAGGAAGAGCTGAAGGTCCGGCGTGTGTTGATGCCAAAGGGGGCCGGCGGCGGGGGCATGGGGATCGAGGAGGACACGGGGCCCTGGTGAGAGCGCTTGGGGCGCAGGCGGTGAAGGGGCAGTTCGTTTCCGATTCGTGAAGCTGATTTGCGCAGCTTCTTGAAGGAAGAGGCGTCATCGTCATTATCGTCGTCCTGAGAGTGATTTCGCTTGGTGCCGCGTGAGGGCGATGCATTGGCCGACAAGGGCCATTGCTCCTGTTCCTGATGTTGCTGTTCCTGGTGCGCGGCCATGCGTGAGGCGAACGAGGGTCCGGCAGTGGGGTGAGCCGAAGCCGACGTCGAGGGCGCGGACGCTCTAGGTACGGCACCGGGAGGCGGCTGCCGTGTCGACTGGATGGCGTGTGAGGCGAAGAAGCCGTTCTGCATGAGCTGATCATAGTTTCTAGCGATTTCTTCTCTGCTCGGCATCTTCCCGTCGCTGCTCATATCGAGGCCGGGGAACCCAGCCATGCCTGCGGGTGTAGTAGTCTTCGCGTCCAGGCTCACGGGCCTCTTAGTCCCATTGACGTTCCTGTCTCTCGAGAAGCTAAACTTCTCCTTCAGCCCACCCCAGAAGCCTTTCTTGCCGTTGGCACCAATGAAGCTGCCGGCCGCACTGGCAGGTCGCTGGTCTTGTTGGGTATAAATCTGCTGTTGTTGTTGCTGCTGCTGAACAGGCCCGCCGAGAGCGGAAACGGCGCCCTGTCGGCCGGGATAGTCGAGGCGAATGCGACGCTCAAAGTCGGCCTCGCTGCCAATGAAACTGAGGGGCGGAACGGCTGAGGCACGGTCATTCATAGAACCCTCCTGGAAGCGCGAGCCGGCCTTCACGGGCGATCGCGGCGCGGAGCCTGAAGCTGAGCTCGAGCCGAAGTCATGGGAATGTTTGGCTCTGTTGGCAGGCCGTTTCGGGGAGAAGACGGGGTGGGAGTTGAGGGGACCAGGCTGAGAACGGTCGGGGCGCGCCATGGTCGTGTGATGCCGATGATGGTGCCGATGACGGTGTTGATGCTGAAAAGAGTCGGTTAGCATTGAAGGCGAAGATGTAGGAAGGCAAGTTGGTTGAAGCAGTAGAAGAATCGCGCAGAAACCAAACAACTGGAAGAAGGAACAGGGCGCAAAGGGCAAAATGTTAAGGACATACCTATAAGCGGCTGTTTTGTTTACTTCTGGGCTATCGCTCGCATTGACGATGGATTGCGCCCAAGCTTCTTCCCCCACTACAATCGAAGAATGAAAGGTGACGCTGGAATGTGTTGATGGTCTATCGGAGGAAGAGTATCAAGAGAATAACGGCGAGGAGGGGAGGATAAAAAGAAAGAAGACAAGGTCCAGATGAACCGGTTCGTCGTCGCGTCGTGTCTTGTCTTGGGGGAGGGTGACAGAAAGGGCAACACGCGGCGCCTCGTTCGTGGGGTTGGTTGGTGGTGTTCCGTTGCTTCTCTTGCCTGTTAGCGGGCAGACCGTTGTGGTAGTGGCGGGAGCGATGCGTCCCACTGGTTGCTCTGGTCGACGCGCTTGGACAAAACAGTCAGGTTCGTCCCAGGAACGCGCCCCACACTGTGCTTGTACGGCGGTCGCCAATTCACGTGACCATCACTTTTACCCACTCTTGCCCTCTCTCCCTTCCAGCGCCTCTCTCAACAGCACCAAGTGACGCCTGCACCTCTCAGGGGCTCATTTTCGCACACATGGAAAGACTCTCTCATCTTACCTGCATGAGATGCACTACTAGCTTTCACATCTCGCATCCGAGACATCCCCCCACCGAGGCCACGAGAGCCAGTTCGACAGCGCCTCGTCAGTGACAGAATCAATATTGCAGGCGTCACCAGTCATGACCAGATGCTTTGGATTCATTCATATTCGATTTCATTTCGCAACCCAACAGCCAGCCAGTACACACGCGAAAATCAGCCCTATCCTGCCCATAGCAAGTACAATCAGAAAAGTAGCGACCGACGCATTGCATGCGTTGCCTCGCGTCTTTGCCTCCTCCGTCTCCGTAACCCCAATCTGAGTTTTTGTCAAGCTTCGGTCCCATCGTGCTTGATCTGGATGCGTGCTACAGCCATGGTGCTGCCTCCTCAGCCTCGCAGAAATGTCCCATGATATACGAATTGACTCAAGTGAGGCGTTTGCAAAGGCGGACTCAAGGAAACCAAGAAGCGAATAAGACGGGAAAAAAGTAGGAAAATGAGGGGGCGTGGGTATGTTGGGAGAAAAAACATAAGGAAACTCCGCGTTGTTGCTGGATCCCTCTCGGGAATCGAGTATATACATCATTGGCAGACACGTCGAAATACGTGCGAGAAGCGTTTCGTCGTCTCAGTAAGCTGTCGTCCACGCCAGGCAGAGTCTTCCACATATTCCCATCATGGATAGAAAACGGGCACCACCTTGGAGTACATACCGCCATCGGCGCGCTTGTACCACATCAGGTCCCCGGGGGCTGGCGAACGCCGCTCGTAGTCATGCTCGTTCGACGACTGATGGTTGTCCGGTGGCCGCTTCCCGTCGCGCAACGCTGTCTGGGGGTGATCGACGAACGTGTCATTATATCCACGCTTCGAACCGGCGTGAGCCGACTCTGGGGCTGGTGGGGGTGTGGGAACGCCCGGCTCGATGATATCCGCAACCAAGGCTGGCTTGACGCGATTGCCCAGGGTGGACGGACCTGGAAGGCGACCACCGAGAATGGGCGGGAACGAGAACTTTGGAGAGAGTGGTGTGCCGGGCACGTCTCGGTTCGCAGCAACGGGGTACACGTGTGAGTCTCTCCTGGACTCAGGCATCCTGGAGTACTCCTGCTTGTGGGCCGAGTCTCTTCTGTAATCCATCTCCTGAGCCAAGAATTGAGCATGGGAGGGCGAAGGCGGCACAACTGATGATAGACGGCGGTCGTACAAGTCTCGAGGTGTGGATGGTGCCGTACTGGTTGAGCTGTAGGCGTGGGGCGCTGGGCGGGCCTGATAACCAAAGCCAGCTGGCGGAGCGGTCGTGTAGGGCGAGGGCTGTGCACTGTGATAACCCGAAGTGGGCGAGACGGGCGGCGGCTGAGACGCGGTCTGGATGTGGTGTGGTGCGTAGCCTTGGCTCGATGCATCTGAGCCATAGCGGGAGTGGGCATTGGGAACCGTGATCGGCGCGGGGGGAGGGGGAGGGGCTGGTGGGTAAGCATCCATCTCGGATGGGCGGCGTTCAGAGACGGCCGAGTACGGGGCCCGGTGTTCACTGCTGTTGCTGACGGATCGGCCACGCATCTGGTCCTCGCGGAGATCGGGAGTCTGTGTCCTCCTGCTGCGAGCGGCTTCCTCCTCCTTCTCGTAATCGCCGCCAGAAGGCTTTCCATCACGGCGCCTCATGCGCACGTCGCGGCGGATGCGAACCCTGCATCCCTGCTCGGAGATGGTACGGCTCAGTGTTGTGCTGGAGGTAAGGCCAGGAAACTTCTTTGCGCTGAAAACGATGAATGGCGCAGAGTGAACCTTCATACGGAGGTAGAAGCCAGGGGTCTGATCGTCATCCACGGGGTCGGCGTCCTGGTCCATCTCATCTTTGAGCTCCTCGTAGAGGCTGAAGCCGAGGACGTAGCGTCCCTCGTGGCGTACGGACAGGTCGGGGAACAGGAAGTAACCAGCCTCCGCGGGACGGTCGAGGTATGCCATACCAGACACAGGGGCGCCGGTCAGGACCGGAGGCGTGGTGGCGGCGGGCGTCTGGACGCGACCGTTGGCCATAGGACGCGCATGCTGCAAATCGACGTAGACGAAAAAGTTGGCGTTGTAGCCGAGGGTGATGTCCTTGCTGTCCTCCAAAGAGGGCCCTTCGAGAACTCGCAGTTGGACGACTGGAGGTGGGTCGACAGGTCGACGGTCGGCAGCGGCTGTAATGTGGTGTAAGCAAGCAAGATCCCTCGATTCAGTGCGTAAGGCGTCACTTACATTTCTGTCCAGAGCCACAAGCCCTCGCACGTTCGGGCTGTTGCAGGCAAGTCAATTCATAGTGAAGTCGTCGGCCACCCTTGGTGTTCCTGGTGTGGACTGAGCGGGTGGCATCGGCGGGATTAACGTCGGCGGGAACCATGGTGGAAGACATGGCGTCGGCTGTTGGGTGATGCCACAAAGCTCGGCGGTTTGGCTGGGGGTTGTTCGTTGGCGAACCTAAGTACGAGCGTGTCAGACAAAGTAATAGACGAACAAGGGCGATACCAACGACTCGGGTCGCGACGACGTTTTGATCCTGAGGGGAGGGAAAACCCGAGGCTGTGGTTCCCACGCAGTGGTGGGAGACGCCGCGATCCAGGGAACGGGATTCTGGCTGGAAGCCACCATTCGTGACTGACCTGCACTGGTTCTTGGACGTCCAACGTTCCAACGGCTGTTTCGTTTCGTGTGCTGCTGGTGCGGGCAAAGGAGGGGGGGCCGATCCTCGAATTCAAGGCGAGTTTTGACGTGAATGAGTGAGCGACTGGCGGAGTTTGGTCGTCGACGGTCGTCGTTGTCCGCTGTTGGGTCCCCAACGCGATTGACGGCCCTGGTAGGTAGATGACGAACAAGCAAGCGATAGGCGGGTTTGTTCGTGGTCGAGGTGAGTTGAGGGGTTGGATCTGTGTGGAACAGGAACCAAGACGATGGCGAGCAGGAAAACCTGAAGGGAAAAGAATGACTGGGACTGGGCAGAAGACACCCCAGGATCGGGACCCAGGCAGTATGGTACCAGGACAGGGCCCAGGGCCAGGCAAGACAAGTGGAGGTGCTAAACCTGGAGGGGGGGGGGGGAGGAACCGGGACGCTGGGGGGGGGCTGTGGCCCACCGAGCGAAGCAGAGTGGGAGATGGGCAAAACTGGAGCCCTGTCCGTGGGTGCCAAGGGTGCTAGCCACAGCCGGGGGCGGCGCTGGGGCCAGAAAGGGGTGTGACTCTGCAGCCGCGGATTGGTCCCTGCAACGTTAGGCACACCACCATTCAGTGCCAACAGGTAAATTTGGTCCAGACCGGGACATGGGGAAAGGTGACAGGCTCCTGGCCACTGGCGACAGGCGGACCAGAGAACCTGAGTTTGAGGC
The DNA here is from genome assembly GCA_002851675.1 of Verticillium nubilum. Taxonomy (NCBI): domain Eukaryota; kingdom Fungi; phylum Ascomycota; class Sordariomycetes; order Glomerellales; family Plectosphaerellaceae; genus Verticillium; species Verticillium nubilum. The sequence continues at coordinate 564,991 of NMXI01000004.1, read as the reverse complement.
CTGGGAGACTGTGGCAGTCCCAGGCCCTCGGGCTGGGAATATGGAGCTTACTGGCTTTTCGCCCTGTTATTGGATGGCGGGCGGCGCTGTGATGCTTGCGGTAGGAGGGTTTGCTGGCTTTGTTCTGCGTCTACGTTGCCCTGAGAGGACAGCGCCGTTAGGTTGTTGTTAGAGAAAACGCTGTTTCTCCCTCTCGTGCGCTCCGAGTCGGTGGCTGCAACGCCTCGAAAGACGGCGGTTGTATTGTCGAGATGGTACGATGGATTGATTGCAATGGCCTTGATAGTACCGCTACAGGGGAGGGCGATACTGAAGAGCGCCGTGGTCGGGCCAGCCACAGTACACGCACTTGTTACTGTTTATTCAGGTGGATCAGGCAGGTGACAAGGTCAGGGCTCTTCTGTGTCTGTCGTGAAGAGGAAGCGCCCCGAGGAGAGGGTCAAAAGGAAGCAAATGAGGGTAAATTGACAAGGGTTCCCTCGGTGGAACTGCCCAGCGGAGATCTTGGCCCGTGGAGTGAGACTGAAAATACTCCAGACCTCGGCAGAAGGTCACCCTGGACCACGTACGCCGTGCATGGCTGGCAGAACCATCATAATATTCGTACTGTATGAGCTGGGATGCGGCTGCTAGATCGGCTCTAGTGCACACATGAGCCAGATGGGCGCGACGCTAGCTGGCGCCACCCTCTTGGCACTTTATTCAGAAGCAGGGGCTTGCCTGCCATCCACGTCAACCCGACTGCCAGACAGGCCAGAGTACCAAGTACCGTTCCATTCGCTTCGCTCCCCTCCACCGCGATTGCGGTTCATGGGTCATGGCCGCCAGGGGTCCGTGAGCTACTGGCCAATCCTATCATCCACATCACGCCACCCACGCAAGGGCTTGTGTGCTAGCCCAAATCACCCCTGCCCTGCTCCTTTATCCACACTGTCCGCGGTCCGCGGTCCCTGTCTGGTGTCTGGGGCCATGTGTCCACTGACCGTATGCCCTACGGCCGCTGCTGCTGGTTCCTAGAATGTCTGTTGTCTTGACGTCCCACACCGGTGAAGAAGCGACGAGAGACAGTCGGCCGAGAAAGCAAAAGGGATGGAGGATCTGTGAATGCGAATACCGCTACACGAAACATAATTTTCCCATTCCCTCTTTCTTGACCGCCCAGCTACTAAGTAGCAAATGTTCCATCCCCGATCCCTATTTCCATCCACCCTACCCATGACGAGTCCCTTGCTGCTGGGCTTCGGCAGAGTTATGCGACGATGCATCTGCATCCCACGAGATGTCTGTCACCCCAACTGCATAATAATAAGCACTGTCTGACCTACTGCCTTGTGAGTCCGCACGATGAGTGGCTGCCGCGGCTGCTGTCTCGCTGAATATGCCAGCGTAGCCCCGTAGCACAGCACACAGCACAACAACAGCAACGTCGTCTTCGTGCACCGCGGAGCTGAGCCGTCTCAATAATGGTGCGATTCGGTCAAGAGTTGCTATCAGCGAAGTTTTGGATCCCGCCGCCTCAACCCACCCCTTCACCGGTCATATCCCTCGGTCTCAGCGTTTCGACTCAATGGCCCGCTGATCTCCTCGATTCCGCGTTACTCGACTCATAAGTATGCTCACTGTGGAGAACAACGAAGTCATTCCTCGTTCTGACACCCCAGTCCAGAGAGCGGAAGTCCCGGTTCCAACGCAACCCTGCGGGCATGGGGTTCTCTTTGTCACAAGTGGGACTCTCGGGCCACCATCTGGAGGGGGGGGGGTGGGGGGGGGGGGGAGGGCATGGTCGAAGTGGAGGATCCAAGGACAATTCCCTGCCTGTTTCTTGCGTTCCGCACCCCCTCTCGACACTGCCCGGTCACTGCGGGCGCTCTGCTCTGCACATCACCAGCGTGTGCAGCTTGTTGCATTGGGTTGTGCCATGTCTCACCCTGAAGCCTCTCCTGGCTACTGGGCAAGGGGGGAGACGGGAAGACCGGCGTGAAGGGCCTGCGTGGCAAGGAGGGGGATGGCGTGCCAGGCAAAGGGTCCTTGGTGGGAAACTCGTCTGGCCGTCGCTAGATCGAGTTCTCACTTGATGAAAACAGGACTCGACTGGTGTGCCCGCCTCTGGGTCGATCAAAGGGATCGAAGCGTTCCTCGTCGCATCGTTAGAGGCACGCGGCATACGGGTCCTCTTGGCTGAGACATTCGTGAGCACCACAGAACCGCAGAACGCGTGAGTGGTATCTAATACCCGTAGTAGGGACTGATGGTCTAGAAGTCTGGAATTGGTTCTTCCCCCGCTTGAAGGTTGTCTCTCGTGGTTGGCTGACAGAAGATTGCCAAAGCAGTCTAATGCTGCAAAGAAGGGCTAAAAGCTAGGTGGATGTCCAGGACCTTGGATCCTGACTGGAGGGATTGTGATGGTCCTATCTCCTTCCCGCAGCTGGTGACTCGAACCATGCCCAACGTAGAGCCGGAATAAGACTGATAAATCCGGAGGGCCAGGGCGGGAGGGGGCTGGGGCTTGCTGGGCTGAACATCACAAGCCATCTAGGGCCAGCAGTCTACTCAATGGAAGTCTTGGTGAAGCAGATCTACTGTAAATAGATGGCATCGCAATTGACGGTGATGCGAACGTTCAAGCTGAAGACGATGCTGATGTGCAGAAGCATTTTGGCTTTCCGAGGGACCGCGATGCCGGGTGTGATAATTCATGCGAACGCTGCATGTGCGCAGACGCAATGGCAGCCTGTCAATCTCGACAATGGGACGAGGTGTGTGCCAGTGCCAGTGCCAGTGCCTGTGCCTGTGCCTGTGCCTGTGCTTGTGCTTGTGCTGTGCCGTGCCTGTGAATGTCCTGGATGCTGATCCATACCTTTAAAAAAAAAAAAAAGGTAGCGGAATGGATGAGTGGAAAGTGCGGGAGATGGGACGGAAGGGCAAATGCTACTGGGTATGGAAATGCCAGGGTAGATGTGTGGCAGCGGAAATCGCACGGCCCCATCAAGGCCATCACACATCGCTCCTCCGGCCCGTCATGGCCCGAGCTTCATGGCTGGGTTATCCCGGGGGGCACACACGCGCCCAGGGCCATGACCAGGGCCATGCACGTCTGGCGCACTGTGTTTACTGACACTGTAGAGAATCACTGTGCTCGTACTGCCTGCCTTGCTCCTTCCTCATCCCCCCCCTTCATCCTTTCTTCTTCCTTGACCGAGAGGTGCAGGCTCCACTTGTGTTCACCTCGCTTCCATTGTGGACCCGGGTGGGCGAGGCGAGGCTCCATCCGAAGATCGTGTCGATTATCACGTCTAACCTCAACCGTCATTCAACTTGGTCCATCGTCCGCATGCGGCTTCACCAACGCACCTCAATTACTTACTCGCGCTTGAGAAGTCAGCTGAACGAAGTGAACAAATTACCAAACCCCTTTGCTCACGAGCCAAGCCAAGTACAAGACATTCCACCAGTCATTTCGTCATCTCCTGCCCCAGCACTTGCCACGGCCAAGCCGAGAAAACCAGATAGGCAACCCAGGAACCGGCTTTCCGTCTCCATCCTCCAGGCCTCTGGGTCTGGGTTACCCCAGGTAGATGATTTCGGCATCATCATTAAGCCCCCTTTTCATGAGACACTGGGGGTTCCATGCGTGAACTGAAGGCCAGCCCCCAATATCCCTCCACCCCGATGCGGCATTGGGCTGATGATAGTCGACTTTCCAACTGGTCGACAGACCCGATACCACGGCCTCAACAGACAATCACAATGCAACGGTGAACCAACCTCTGCGCCTCATTCGCCCAGAAGGACAAGTCTGTCCAACGCCCGCCGCCACGGTCAGTCGATGGCAAATCTGTTGGTCTGCACGAGCACTGCGTTCATCGACTCACATACCCTCGAAAAGAATACTCGGAAAGAGTGCCCCAGCTTCATCGAAGCCCCCTCGTCCTGGATCGTGCGTACCATGTAGCCTCGCGGCATTACGGCGCTACGACATCAAACTCACAGAGGCTGCATATGCCGTGTCACCCCGTCTGGTCCAGTGCCATCTTCTCTGTGCGTGGCCTCGTCAATCTCGCCAGGTTGTCCGCCGTCGGACGGCATCGGCATGTCTCTGTTGCCACTCTATCCGAGGCCTCTGGTCTCGTATTGGTAGCTTCGTGGCCCGGCCGGCCTCAGATCCAGTTGGCTGACGACCTGTCCTCTCCGAGTAGTACGGCGTGGCCTGTGGCTGACGACGGCGGAGCAAACAACGGTGAGCGCTGTCTGCCGAGAGACGAGACGAAATCGTTAGGTATCTTCATCTTGTTCGGTGGTTTGAAAAGCCACGCGGGACGGGGCACCGCTTAAAACTTGCTCTGACACCAATATGCATGATGCCTCGGCGTTTTGGGCTTCACACGCGTGCTCGCATTCAGAACCTCCTGACCCACAGCATCATGGTCAAAACAGACGGGCTCCTGCCTGAGGAGTACGAACTCGCCGTTGATACTGGACGCTCGACGCTGTACTCCTGGCTCACATGCGTCTTGCTGGAGATCCAGGTAGACACCTTTCCTTCAGCAAAGAAAGAGTTCTCAGAACCACCCACTGATACAGCAGCACCGCAGCCGATGTTGTTCCCTTCCGCCCACGTTTTTGGCAACTTTTCGTCCCACCCATACCGCAGGGCTCAAACAAATCATCCCCAGCCTGATCAAGTCCAGCCCTCTCTTTCTTCCCTGTGCTATGTCACCTTCAGCATCATTGGCACTAGCCTGCTTCCCTTTTCCCGTCTCACTCGCTGGCGCCAACCCTTGTCTCAGGGTCATTCGTGTTTTCAACGGTTACCCGCAGCGTGCCCATGTGCTACGTAACTTCTCACGACGGTGCAATCCCACTGTCCCCCACGAAAGCCGACAGTCTCTCAAGTTGTAGGCGAGAGTGAGGCAAATGACCAATATGTGGACGTGAATTGTGTGACCCCTTGATCGGGGCACGCGCCTGCCCCAGCCTTGTGCTTGCGATGATTCTGTGGATTGCCGCTGTACGCTCCTCTGTGAGGGTCTGACACGCTCAACAAATGTGTGAGTCGTGCCACGGTTTGAGAACTCGAGCGATATGGTTATGGTGTGTGGCCGTCATTGTCGATCGACCTCTCGGCCCCGAGATGGTCGATCAGATGCAATATCTTGTTGATGTCCCTGCATAGCGCCCTGTGCCGATCCGTGGTCTCAACGAGACGCTTCGGCATGCCTCTGCTCCCGATAGCGCTGGCTGTCGTAGTCATGGTTCGAATTGCGTCCCAGATTTGGACAGGCTGCTCTTGATATCTGTTGCTGAACTCATCATCTGTTTCGCTCGCGCGAGTTATATAGATGACCGACTACTGAAGCCTAGTGCGGACATACCATCCGGCTCCACATTCTGTACGGCGCCGGGTGACCTTTCGCAAGTCATGGGCCCCAGAACTGCTTGCTGCATTCAGTTTACTCTTCGGTGCGCGAAACGACATAGGTTGAGCTGGGGTGATCATCACTAGCCCATCGCCACCTATGTTAAGGCTCCAGCAAATGACATTGCCATTTGATTTCAAAGCGGAACGAGCATATGATGCAGATATTTCAATGGCATGCTTTCCCTACTGGTCTTGCAATTAAGAAGCATGAGATGACACAACCAGACGAGTCGTTTCATCGTGTTAAGCCATCGCGGCATATTGTCGTACCAAAGTCCTGCCAAACATCTGGAGCAAGGTCATCCGCTACAGCATCATTTCGATCAACTCGAATGTCTCCTATACATCAACGTCATGTTACTTGCTTTAAGGTGTCGCTACTCTCCGAAATATCAAAACATATGGAGAGTCTGTGGTTCGTATTGTTCAAGCATCAGCGTGCAAAACTTCCTGCTCGACTTGAAAGCTCTTCTGGCTTGAACACACTCAGAAGTCTCGAGGTTTTTCGATTTAACGTCTTCATAAATTTTGTTTCTAGTCCTTGAACTCTATTTTCAGACGTAATGACGAGGTATCGTTGGCACCTATGACCCCCATGACCCCTAATGAGAACTGGGGATGTTTTCGACTTGCACACTATCACTTGCGGTGCGGGAGTTCGGGATGCGGTAATTGGTGCGTCGTCCCCACAGCCGGCTGGGCGAGAACTGGTGCGTTTTACCAGGACTTACTTATCATTCGACCAACAATCATCATGGAGAATTTTCTGTGATGACGCGAGAAATTCTTTAGGTGGCATCTGATAGAGGAAGACACGGGACGCCTCTTCCAAATAATGCAATATTAGTGGACCGTACAGCTTGTGCAGTACCCATATACGCCTGTTTCGAAACCGATGGAAGCAGCTCTGAGAGACGTCCATAGAAGCCTGAGCAGAAGGAGAGAGACCATCAGGGGTATTCTGGATCAGAAGTCCGGGCGTACAACATAAAGGCCGTCACACTATGACGCCCTGAGATTATCTGCCTTGCATAGACTCTCGAGCGGCCCAACAATTCAATGATATCTTGAAAAATTATCTATACCCAGGCTTCTTATCTGTCCTCGGGACATTTTCGCTGTAGATAGGAGGCTCGGAGTTATTGCTACCAGACCCAGCTTTTCTAAAACATTATTCCTCACGTTTCAAGATGTTCTAGAAAGTACCTCTCGCCACCCCTCAAACATTAATTCGACCTTTCCCCTCGTATTCAAAGCCTGCTCGATAATTCCAAAAAAAAAGTACTCGCTTCGAGATACTTAGTATGCAACTTTTATTACGTTGACTTCTATCTTCCGCCGTTGCTGGCAACGCAGCACGATAAAGCTGTACCATAGATCCAGAAGGCAAATACAGCTTGATTTCTCGCCACCGAGAGGAGTATCAAGTCTGACATCCTTTACGTGCAATCCGTTCGAATTGAGTGGATCGGGCTTGTGTATCCCCAGCCCTGTTTTGTGAACTTGGTCTCATGAGAATGTGGTTGCTCGGTGATCTCTGTTCCTCAGCCGAGAGGCTATCAGATGGCAAAGTTTGGATCCGTCAAGTCATCGAGATGATCCGAGGATACTTTCCTACTGATATCAAGCTGTCCGAAGTCTACCAAGGGACTTGGTGAATTCGAAGTTGAAGTTAATATTGGTGGAGAGAGAAAGTGACAAACCAAAAAGGGTAGCTGCAGAGACACTCGCGATTACAGATCACAACGTCAAGAGATCTGGCCACTGAAGCATGAGTTGTCATCAACGACTTCCTATGAGCCTCAATACACGGTCTTCGGGGTCATGAAGTACAACCAACCAAAGCTTCGCATCAAAGTGCGTCGCGCAAACGTCTGACTCGATTCCTAATAAAGGTAGTTATTTTCCCATTTCATGCAAACAAAACCTGGTGCGATAGATTCTACTCTACAGATGAGAAAGAGCAATGGTGGTCTCATGAGAGAAACGGTATGGCCCTGACAGTCAAATCACAGCAATTCGACCGAGTCGCAGACCATTCGTGGAGGCGGAGAAAGCATCGCGCCGCCCACGTTCACTCGGTGGTGTTGTTTGAAGCCGAAATTAAGTAAGGTAGTCAGGGTTACTGAGCCCGGTGAAAAGAACAACCTTGAATGACGAAATCAGGCTAGGCCCAGAAAAGATTGGTGGGTCGTGGCTCATCAGGTTGTGCGCTGGTCAAGGTAAAAGTGTTGGCGAAAGCTTCATGACAGCAAGCGTGGCGGGTGAACCATATTGTCTGGTTGATGTAACAGTCCCATCGTTAGCTCATCCAGAGCCACATGGGCACCGGTCAGTGCTCTAGTTGGCCCAATGAGCAAACCGCTCAGTGTGGTTTTTAAGTCGCCCACTGGAGACGTTCTCAGAGGCCTGCCGAGCTGGTTGTGTACTCACCTGGGACCTCCGTAGTGGCTAGCCTAGGTTGGTCACATGGCCTGACGGCCAAAGGTGTCGTCGAGAAGATTAATGGATGGCCGGGACTTACTTACAGAAACAGATAACAAAATAACAACTACAAACGATAAAAGCAACCAAAAGCTTGCAAACTGGGTCGAGAGATATCTCAAGCGTCATCCTGTCGTAGCTCGGAAAGTCCCGATGATTTCGTAGGGCTTTACTTCTGCGGCGGTGTGAAGCCGGAGGTCGCTCCGGATTCCGGGCAAGACTGGCTTGCTGCAGGGCTTAGCTTACGTACCCTTGATCCCTTTTTGCCTTCGAGTGCCACCCATCGACGGTGATCGGAGGCTCGTGACTGTCTCGACTTTCTCGACAGACCAATCTATTCGATGCTATTGACGTGCCGTTCAATGACGAGCGAGAAGGTTGTGGTCGATCTCACCTCTATGACGGGTATGACCTCATGGTGATCTTTGCTGGCTATCAACCCAACATTACCTGGTGAAGTTCGTTTGCTGGGTCAAAACGTACGTCCAATCTGCCCACCGATGGCTGACATGCCAGGTGGCTCACCGAAGAAAACATGCGAATGCCTGGTCTGGACCATTCTGCAGTCAGCGCTATCGCGGGGCTCATTTCCCAGGGGGGGGGGGGGCGCCTCAACCGAGCGAAAGACGATGGGGGAGAATGGAGCCGCGTTCGTGTTCATCCCAGAAAACAAGGCCCGGCAGTTCTGCTCCTAGAGCCCCACATGAAACGCAGCTGACAGGACGCGACGTCGATCGTTGGTAGGGATTCGGCCGATCGGTGGCACAGCCGAAGTCCTACTATCATCTTAGCCTGTCAGTTGGGTGTGGAGGTATTCTGTCCGTCTGTGTTCGAGCACCCAAGCCAAATTGAGAAACATGGATCCGCTGTCAGCCAAGATAGCTTGCACCAATCAGTAATGGCCGAAGCTGGGATCATGACGATGTTGATAGAGAAGTCAGAGGCCTCATTTACGTCTTAGGCTGGCGAGATCTCAAAATGATGGACAGCAACGTCAGACCAGCATAATGAATGTCGGAACAGCAGAACGTCAGACCTGCATGGTGTCCAAGGGCACTAATAAGACAAGCAGTATACTGACATCCATCCACCAGCCACGGCGATCCCACCCGATGCAAGCACGCCTCACCTCAGGCAGGCACTGACAACATTCCAACGCTTCCGTGCCACCCCCCCTTTCTTCCCTGCTCCTGCCTTGCCTCGTGCCGCAACTGCCGGCCTGATGACTCCGAGTTGCAGCTTCCCGTTCGCAGTGCATAGCGTTGCAGTGAGGGGATTCTTGGCAACCTATCATTATGTCTAAAGTGATGTATTCAAACGCATGGGGTGCTGGGTCCCTTCCCGATGCTTCCTCAGTCTGGCAGATGTGCTTCAGGCTTAGCCTACGTAACAACCCAACGCAAGTAAAGAGGAAAGGAGACACCCCCGGACCTCTGGCTCCTACCTCTCCTCACGATATAAGACGCCTCTAGTCGAGCGCCTTTCTACTCGTGCTCCCTTTTCTCTTCAGCACCAACCCAACAGCACCGAAATCAACGTCGACGATCAGCAGCAGCAGAAAAGAATTCGCCATAAGCATATTTATTCCATCAACCCCTTATCACACCCTCTTTCAAGACAATCCAAAGACAAGTCAAAAACATCCGCAGCCATGGGTGCCATCCTGGAGTCGCGTAACGATGCGCTAGACTACAACAATGCATACACTGGCCAAGACCATCAATCTGATGGCGGCTCTAGCTGGCTCTTTGCAGTCACGGCCATCTTCTTTGTGTCCTTCGTATGTTTCACTGTGTAGATACTTGTGTTGCCTCGACTGACCTCCATTAGCTCTCCATCACGGCCCTCTCCTTCAAGCCTCGCAACGGCGAGAGGATCTTCCACTACCTCTTCACCATTGCTCTCCTTACCGGCACAATCGCCTACTTCTCTATGGCTTCCGGCCTTGCCTACAGGCTCGTCCCCCAAGCCAACTCGAACAACAATGATATTCGCCAGATTTACTGGGCCAAGTACGCATTCTGGGCAGTGTCCTTCCCTGTTGTCATAACAGCGCTCGACCTTCTTTCCGGCGTCTCCTGGGCCACAATTGTGTACCATGTTGCTCTTGCCTGGGTTTGGATCGCCAGCTACCTCTTCTCCGCCTTCACCGACACTCACTACAAGTGGGGTTTCTTCGTCTTCGGCACTTTGGCCTGGATTCTGCTCGCCTTAAGCACCCTCACTAGCGGCCGTCGCGGTGCTTCCCGTCTTGGTGTCAGCGGTCACTACTTCGCCCTCGCCGGCTTTGTCAACTTCCTTTGGTTCCTTTATGTTCTCGCCTTCGCTCTCACCGATGCGGGCTATCAGATTCGGGTCCCTGGCACGCACATTTGGTTCGGCATCCTCGATCTTCTCATGGTTCCTGTTCTTGCCTTTGCCTTCGTTTTCCTGAGCGGTCGCTGGGATTATGGTCGCCTGAACCTCCACTTCACCCAGTTCGGTCGTGTCCCTCAGCAGCCCGGTACCTTCCCCGAGAAGGCTGCCCCTGGTGTCGGTGCCACCGCCCCTGGTGTTGGTGCCACCACTGCTGGAACTGCTGGTGCTGGCACTGGCTTCGGCCACAACGGTGTTGGCCATGCTGGAGTTGGCGGTGATCCCGCCTACACTGGAACTCATGGCACCGGCACTGTCCCCGCGCAGCAGACTGTCTAAACACTATCTGTCTACACGACCTGACCTGCCACATTGTACCAACATCATCGACAGAACACTGCAGCGACGTGCGCAAAGAATTTTGATACCCGGCTTCAACTAATATACTCCGATCCTGAGGGTGTGGGACAGTTGGATGAAGGTTCTCACGGCCGGGTTTACTCTAGTCCAATAATACCAGTTACGCTTCATGAATGAGAAGTCATAATTAAACCAGTATAATCACTTGCTATTTCAATGTGACACGTTCCTTCTGATGTCTTTTCTCAATTACTTATGCCGAGCGAGGTGTACAACTGTTAACAATACGCTTGAGATTCGTACACCAAAACGATAATAATATTGTGGTCAGCCTGACTGGATTGACACGTCAATGGGTTCCGTTTCTTACACGAAACCCCATCAACAGACACCATCAAACCGGGTCACGCGCACAACGCCAATAACCACAAATCCCTCCCCGCCTCGAAGATATAGAGGCAAAAAGGGACAGAACTGGTGATGTGTGTGTCTATTCCCCTAGAGGCAGGCAGGTGGGCCTGGAACTACGGACTTAGTGGGCGACGGGGCGCACGGACCCCAGGGCGTGGGGCACGGACCACCAACACCCCCCCACAGGCAAAACTGCCAGCTGACAATAGCCGTAAGGGCTTCCCGTAGGCACCTCATAACAGGCCACTTCCCTAATTCTGGCACTCCAAAAACACTATCTCCCGACTAATCAGAACGCAGGATTCCTCTATAAAAACAGGAAACCCAAAAAAACAAACAATAGTAATAGGAATCGAACCCTGGCGGACTTATCTGGTCGCGGCGACGAGGCGCAACTGTCGCACGAATTCGACGTGTTTGTTAATTCCAAGGCCTTTAGTGAGGCCGTCGGCAGGCATTTCCGCAGAGGGTACGTAGCGAAGCTCGAAATCGCCTGCCGCTATACGTTCCTGTACCCATTTATACCGAATATCGATATGACGAGTGCGCGCCGCGTTCAGTGGATTGAGGGCAATTGCGAGGGCATTCTGGCTGTTAGTTAGGAGGATAAGAGGCTTTGGAATTACTACCTTAAAGGCCGAAATCGTGTCCCTGATCTAATTAAGGGTAATGCCTATAGGAGTAAGGTTAATGAATTTAGCTTCTAAAGTACTGAGCGTAACGAACTGCTACTTGCGAGCCTTCTAGGCGATAGGGGCACTAGCTAAGAAGATAACGTATCCTCCCGTAGAAACCCTTCTAGCGTAGTCTCCGTATAAGGCATCGCTTACGGTAAAGAGCTCGATATTAGGAGCCTTATAATACTTAATGCCTATCGAGGTAGTGCCTTTAAGGTACTGAAATATACGCTTAACGGCTATAAGGTACTCGTAAGTTAGTCTACTATTACCTTTACAGAGCTTCGAGACCGTAAAACTAATATTAGGGCGGCTATTATAGCTAAGGTAATTAAGGGCTCCGGTTATCTCTTAATACTTCTTTATAATATTAGTATTATAGGTAGGATTAGGAAGAGGCAGTATAGTACCTGCAGCCTAAGGAGTCTTAACGGCGTTCGCCTAGTTAAAGCTAAAACGCTATAGGATCTTATAAGTATAGTCTCGTTAGTATAGCAGAGTAAAGCCTCCCGCGCGGTCGTAAATAACGTGCATGCCGATAAACTTATTAATAGAGGGCATTTCCTTAAGGTCGTAGATAGTCTTTAGTATCGTTATAGCGCTGTAAATAGCTGCAGAAGAGGGTCTAGCGATAGCGACGTCGTTAACGTATATAAGAAGAATAACGTTAGTAGACTCGTTACGTAGAAGGCACGGGTTTCTAGCTATACTAGTATACCTAAGGTTCTCTAACTTACTAAACAGGAACTGGAACTACTATAAGGGGGCTTCGCGGAGGCCATAGAGGGCACTGTTAAGAAGGCAAACCCTATTAGTTCTATCTTTATATCCACGGGGCTATTAAACGTAAATACGACTACTTTCAGGGGCAGGGGCTGCGAGGAATGCGCTATTAAAGTCGACGACTATAAGGTAAAGGCCCAGGTACGTTACTAAGGCAAAAAACAGGCGTACCGATACAGAGTAAGCTACTACAGCGTAGAGATCTTAAGCCGACTATTCGCCCTATTAGCGGTTTCCGCATACTACCCACCTAGCTCGCAGGCGTTAAGGCGAGGTCTTAATATCCAGCACCTATATGCCCGGAAGGACCTTAATACCGGTTAGGGGACTTACTAGGGACTAAGTCTTACGGTCGAGAAGGTTCTGAATCTGCTTATTAAAGGCAGGCTTCTAGAGGTGCCAGTTAGGGCTGTTCTTCGCAGCGTTAATCGTCTTCGGGGCGTTAATATCCGACGATATAGCCGTAGCCTAGAGAACGGAATAGGTAATAGGCTATTCTAACAGAAGTACGAGGAGATCCTCTTCGTAATAGGTAGCTTACTCTACTAAGAGGAGAGCCCGGCTACTTAAGAAGCTATCGTTAATACGGGTAGTAGTATACTGCCCTCTAACGTGCGGGGCGTTGCGGCCAGATCTGCGGATCGGAGGCGCCGTAGTAGTGCGAGGCTCCGGGGACGGAGGAGAAGCCTCCGTAAGAGGGTCTAGGGACTCCGAACGGGTTACGTTTAGGGGGAGGACTTCGTCCGGTTCTATAACGGCATCCTTAAAGTTATTAGAGTGCGAGGTGTCTGAGTTAGCAGAAGCTACCGGGCTATTCTCTTAGAGAGGGTAAGGAATCGAAGTTATCGAGGGAATTAACTTATTAGGTAGAGGTATAACTTCCTATTAGCTAATCCCGATAGTCTCGGAATCAGTAACCTTAGCTATAACCCTATCCGCAGGCTCTTTAAGAAGCTGCTTAGGAGTACGGTTATTAAAGGGAATCTTAATAAACTCAGAGATATCGTAGTCGGCGAAAACAGCGTCGTATTTAACGATTTCTATAGAAGGATCTCGTATAGGAGGGAGTTAGCCCTCGAAGAAGCGTATATCCCTATAGCGAATAATAGCTTCGCATTCCGGTACGTATACGTTAAAGATATGGCCGTGAGGACTATCGAAGCCTATAAGGAAGCCCTTCCAGGCGCGTGCTTTAGTCTTATTAGCGCGGGGGGGGCGGAGAATACCCTTCTTATAAATATAGGTAACGCAGCTATAAGTGCGGAGGTATTAAATAAATAGGGTTTAATAGGACTGCGGTAGGCCGAGAGCTTTAGTAAGACGCTCTTAAGGAGCTTTACTATAGGGGTTAGAGGCTATAGGCAGTAGGTTAATAACTTCTACTACGGTCTTTACAGCGTATAGCTATAGAGTCTCCGGGAGACCTGCAGCGATAATAATAGTGCGCGTGCCCTCCGAAATAGTACGGCCGGCGCGTTCCGCCGCGCCGTTCTAGGCCGGAGTATTCGGTGCCGAGGGTCGGAAGGCGACGCCTTCGTTAGCTAGTATTAGCTTAACCTCGAGGTTATTAAATTCGCTACCTCTATTATAGGTTACAGAGACGATAGGTAGACTAGTAGAGGCCTTAAAGTATCGAATGAACTTCTTAATAGTAAAGTAGGACTCCTGCTTAGTCTTAGTCTTTATAAATAGGATCTAGTAGAAGCTACTATACCTATCGATCAGGTAGAGGGCATAACGGAAGCTATCCTTGAGACTCGAGGGCTTAAATTTAATAAGATCTATAAAGATTTCGTAACCTAGGGCAAGAGCCTTATAAAGAATAGAACGGCTTACGATCTTAGTGCTTTTTCCGAGGTAATAAGCCTTATAGTAGAAGTCGCTAACCTCCTACTAATCGAAGAGGATACCGACCTTCTTATAAGCATTAATAACGCGGCGTTTTCTAGCGTAAAGGAGGCGTTCGTGCATAACGCGAAAAGGTACCCGGGTCTTCGCAGTAAGCTGGGTAACGGAGGCTATGCTATAAGTAGTCTCTAGTAGTAGTAACTTTAAGGGGGTCGTAGGCATAACTATAATACCTTAAATCTAAGTAGCTGCCGCGACAGGAAGGCCGTTACTAACGTAAACTATCGAATTAGTGCGATAGTCGTATTCGATTCCGTTAGTACTTAAGAGGCCTAGTAATAGAAGGTTACTAGGGCTCTCCGGGAGATATCGGATATCCGAGATAACCTAATTAATAACTACGGAAGGATTAAGAGGATTACGGACCTGGAAGAATACCTTACCGATGCTAAGAGGCTTTATAACCTGACCGTTCGCTACGTTAATAGGAGGCAGGTAGGCGTTCTCGACGTATTTAGAGAACTACGAGAGGTTATTAAAGATATTAACGTTACTACCGGAGTCGAGGATAATAGTATCTCGGCCCTAAGCTCTAGCTACGGCGTAGGCCTAACCGGATATTACCGAATAGGTAATAGTATTCTATCGAGTAATATCTAACGAGGCTACTACGACCTGCCTATTATTGTCGTTAGAGGCGTTAGGAATAGAGGCAGACTCTCGGCACGTAGTATTATAATAGTAAGCTCGTGCGGCTTTTATGGCTTTCTCGCGGATATCCGTAGACTACTTCGAGGGTATATTCTTCTCGAGAAGAAAGCAGTCTATAGGTAGGTAGTTAAAGAGCTCCTTGCCTTCCTTAAGGTAATATGGGCACGCAGGGTGCTTCCTCTTAGCTATAGGAGCGGCGTTAGGCGTGGAATTACCCTTCTTCTTACTGCGATTGCTAGAACCCTGCACTGCGGCGAGGGAGGTGTGTGTAGATTCCTGCGTATTAGCCTTATAGCTGATATCACGTACTATATTATTCCACTATATATTAGTAGTAGTAGCGTGCTTTTCGAATAACGTAGGGCACTGCCTCCTAATACTATTCAGAAGGTAGTAGGTATATAGGCGAGAGTCGCCTCTAGTGAGTTCGCAGAGCCTTCTCTTAAGCGTCTGGGCGCGTGCGAGGAAGGCGTAAAGTATCGGAAAGTCACCGCTTTCGAGGGTGCCGATCTCTCGAATAAGGTCGCAGACGGTATCTTCTGAGACCTTCGGAATCATATGAATGACTGCGTTCTAGAGGCTATAGGGGTCCCGGTCAGCGATATCCCAACTAGCGCCTTTAAGGCGGTCGAGAAGTACTAGATCGATCGAGTTAACTAGGAGGCGCATAGTAGTAGCGCGTCTCGCCTTCTATAGCTTCTGCGGCGCTGCGTTAGCAGTTACGGTAGTAGGTGCGGGAATAGGGTTTGCGAGGAACTCCTCGACGTCCTCCTATTTACAGGTAATAGTAACGTTGAGTTGCTAAGCCCGGAAATTCGATTCTCCGACTAGTACTAGAACGTTATAAGCGTTTAAAGAAGCCATAATAATAAAGGGTCAGGTATTAGAGCCTATTAAGGAGTAGTAGCTAAAGGTAGCTTAAGGTGGCTATTAGAAGCCGAGCGTGGGTAGCGAGAAAACCGGAAGTTGGCTGCTGGGAGCCGAAAATTTATGGGTGGTTGTTGGAGATGCGATACCTCCTGCAATACTACACTAAAATCGATGAAAATGATATCTAACGATAGAGCTAATGAAGCTCTTGATGAAGGTGTAAAAATCGTCGTAGTGACGATAATACGCGGAGCGTTTGGGGGCTCATAACCTATAGAGGCAAAAAGGGACAGAACTGGTGATGTGTGTGTCTATTCCCCTAGAGGCAGGCAGGTGGGCCTGGAACTACGGACTTAGTGGGCGACGGGGCGCACGGACCCCAGGGCGTGGGGCACGGACCACCAACAGAAGAAACCCTATCCCTCGCACTTGACCTGAGCAACTCCACCCTGCTGACCCCGCACCCGGCAGGCGCCGCATCAACGGCCCCCTAGAAGCCAAGCTGCTTCATCTGCCACACGGCGACCTTGGCTCGCTCGCGGACGTCAAGCTCGGGATCCCTCTCGAGCAGGGCCTCGAGCTTGCCGAGCATGCCGAGCTTGCGCAGCTCGTGGGCGCGCAGAGCGCTGGGGCGAGAGTCAGACTCGTCGTCCTGCCAGGTGAGGTTGCTGACGAGGTGGCAGAGGGCGACGCGGACCTCCTTGTCCTTGGAAGCAAAGTGGGCGGCGAGGAGCTTGAGGAGGTCGGTCTGAGCGATGACGAGCTGGCGGTGGCGCGGGGTGCTGGCGGCCATATGGACGAGGATGAAGACTACTGCCTCGACGATCTTAGGCTGCGGATAGAGGACGCGAGCGGCCTCGCTGGTGGTGGCGGGCGTGCCGGAGCGGCGGGACGCGGCCGGGTGCAGGACCTTAGCTTGAAGCTTCTTGGCGAGTATGTCAAAGAAGCGGTCCTGGCCGAGCTCGGTGAACAGGTGGTCGATCATGTCGGTCGACTCAGTAGCCGGGTCGGATGAGGTTGACGCTGCGGTGGCGCCGATGAGATTGCGGATGAAGTCGAGTCCCTGCTCCTGGATGGCGAGGTCATCGTTGCGAGCGCGGCGCTGTGGGTTCAGCTCTGCATCGCGGAGTGCTGCCTTCTTGGCTTCAGCTTGGATGGCCCAGGCGGCTGGGCGGCCTTGAGCATCGCGAGGAAGGCCTGCGATACCGTGGAGAGACTTGAAGGCACCATCGTGGTGGTCCATCTCCACATCTCCGTCGAGGTCGTCACCACTGTCAGCATCGCCATGCGCGTCAAGCTTGGAGCGGGCGGACCACAGGGCATCGTCTTCAGTATCATCGCAGATGAGGCGGACGAGCCACCCAGACTCGAGCTCCTCGAGGCACGACTTCTTGATCTGGGGACCGGCTGCGTGAACGAAGTGCTTGAGGGCCCAGAGCGCGTTGAGTCTTAATGCTGCTGTGTGTGAATGCGCATGCTCGCAAAGGATCTTCATGACACCCCTTTCTGCTAGCATCTGCATGAGGGTCAGTAGCCGACCTTGCGAGATATCCTACTTGCAAACTCACCTCACGCATGGGGCTGACCTCGGTGACCAGATTGCACATGGCTGCCGTTGCCGCAATCTGGACATCGACGTCGGGGTGTTTCAAGTAGCGGAATATTGGCAGTGACACGCCGTGGTCCACAAGTGAGGTTCGCAGAATACTGACGGACCGTGAGTGCATACGAACAGCGTGGCAGGCAGCAATGATCACCGAAAGTGTATTGCTCCCATACCCAGATCTTGTCGCGTCAGGGACAGGTCCGTCGGCATCATCGGGTTTGACGCGGTCTTTGGGGTTGGAAGGCTTGACGGGTGCTGTAGATAAGGACTGGACGATGAAGGGTATGATGTCTGCGTCGACGAACGCCTTGCGGTACTCGTCCTTGCCCGCTGCCAGGGCGCCGATGGCCTTCAGAACGGTCCCACGCATCCTGATCCGATGTGCTAGTAGCGGAGGCTGACCTTCGGCGGCGAGCCGGCACGACGGTGAGCTGCTCTCCGCGTCCATACCTGTGTCGGCATTTGGCGACCATGGTCTCGCAAATGCCGTCGGTGGCACTGCTTCGTACGCGTCCTTCATCAACCGGCTCAGAACCTTGACTGCGCCGCAATCGAATGCCGCCTTCTGGAGTTGCTCGCTGTCTGTTATGAGTCGAGAAAGAACTGCTGGTGCTCGTTCGCGGATGGCCCAAGACAATGGGGCGGAGGCATCGACCAGCTGAGACGTGCTACAGGCCAGATCAATGGCCAAACTGGCTCGCTCATAGTGATGCAGCATCTCACACAGAAGAGGCACCACTAACAGACCAATGCTTGGCTCTCGGTATGATCGCTTTCCGAGACCCGATCTCACCAGAGATGTCAGAAGACTGGCTGCCATCAACCGTTCCAGGTCGCTCCGATTTCTGGATAATGTGATCAGCCATGGGATGAGCGGGCTTTCGAGGTCTTCAGAATCCGGCGCCCCGTTCTGGCCTGAAGAACCATGACGAGAGCTGTCTGTCAGGGGCAAGCCATCGCCAAATTTACTGGATCCAGACCGAGTAAATGACATGGCGCTGTTCCTAGATTCAGATGCTCCTAGATGTGGGAATGCCGGCTGCGAAGTCCCCCGCCGTTGATGATGGGGAACTGGTGGGAGTAAAGTGTCCATGGCACCAATTCGTATCAAGTCATTGCCTTGGAGAGCGAACCAGGGGCGAGCTGCCACTGGTGAGGGAGAAAACTGAAGGTTGGGGAAGACGGCAAGGATAGTCGGCGAGCACAGCAACCTGCAGGCCCGGTATCGCGAATCCAATACAATAGTCGTCAAGGCCTCCAAAGTCGAAGCCAGGTTAGATCCAGAGGATGCTGGCTGAGGGATATAATCGGCTCTTCCAACCAATGCCTCTGCTCCCGGGATCACATATCCATCGGCCACAGCGAAGCTGGCCAGCTCTTTCGCAAGCAAGTCTAGCACGGGCGAATCAGCCAATGCCAAGGCGTGTTTTTCGTCCTGACAGAGACGGCTAATCAACGTCGTCACTAATGATACCGGTAGCTGTTTGACATTTAACCTCCATTCGCCTGACTGTGACAGTATGTCCGCCAAGGTTTCAACGTTGTCGGGGGCGAAGATGGCGTCCGCCAGAATGCGCAGCTCTGCAGGCGTAGAAACGCATAGTGAGGCGGCTTCTGTCATATTGACCAAGGCTCTCAGTGCCGTCGCGACCACCAGAGGCGGATTGGTATTGGGGCAGGTGTTAGCCAGCAAGGCAGGTAGGGCATCGGCAGCAAGAAGAGGTTCGATGTAGGATGGCCCGCCTGCAATCTGTTAGCAAGCAAAGCTTGTAATTGCAGCAAACAATTGATCATACCGTTGGCAAAGCTGGAAAGCACTTGCAACGCTTGCAGCCTCACATTCTCCTCATCGGCCAGCGTCGGCGAGCCGGCAGGAGACTGCTTGGGCGCGCAATTGACCTTGTCCGGTAGTCTACTAGACTGCAGGATACTGACTATCGAACGAAGAGCACCGAGCGTCACCCATGCCTCTTTCTTGCGGGCATGTCCTACGATATCATTCTTGAGCGAGCGAAGTGCATTCGTTTGTTCGGCGTATGATCTTGCATTGTGAATATAGGCGAGAAGCGGTGGTGCCGAGTCTCGTGCCATAGCAGGCTCTTGATGTATTGATTATCGGTGAGAGCCTCTGCTTCGAAGTCACGCCACACTGGGTATACCCAGCGTCTTCGGAGCGTGAACGTGTCGCAATGTCGGCTGGAGAGGGTCGTAAGTCGAGCTGAATCGTGTCGCGAAGCGGTTGCAAGGACCAGGCAACGGAAGTTGTGGGTGATGAAGTATCAATGTCAGTTACTCTGGTTCTGGTTAGGACCAATATCGTTCGGTGAATGTGTGTGAAGCTCCCACGTCGATATAGGCGCTCGTTGTGATGGAAAAGTTGATGGTGGAGGTCGATTCTGGTTGGTTACGCTGGGCTGGACCTCAGTGACGCAAAGTCGATGTACTTTATGGAGGTTGCAACTCACAATCCTGGGCACCCCCACCGATTCGGTGGCAGCACCTTCACCCAACACCGACCCACAAACAACCCCAGGTTTCCTTCCCAAGGCCCCGCATAGCTCTCTCCCAGCTTGAGGGTTGAAAACACCATCCTCAACTACCTATCACGCACCCTCACGGCCTACGCTATTTTGCTCTCCTAGTCAAGCATGTAATCTACCAGCAATTTAGAGTGTGTCTTCTATGCAACACGTCGATGCGACACGAAACAAATGGATGAAGAACCGAAATTTTGCCACTGTTCCCACTGAGAGCTTCGGCTGACTCTTGGATCAAAGAGAATTCGCATCCATCACGGACACGATTTCCTGGTGGCATACGAGCCCACCTCAAGATTAACAAAGAGCTCTCGCTCAAGAGTAGTACTCGCTCAAGGGTAGTACTCGCTCAAGAGTAGTACTCGCTCAAGAGTAGTACTCGCTCAAGAGTAGTACTCGCTCAAGAGTAGTATTCGTCCAGAAGCACACGGCTTTTCTAGATGGACTTGGCTTCGCAAGCCAAGCGTTCCTCAAGGAGTGGAAGGAGGCAAGAGTCGTTGTTTTGCAATGACTTGGAATCGAGGAAAATACCGTGACCAGCCTTGGAACCTTGCACGTTCCGAAGTCTACTGAAATACTACGCCTGTCACGCTGACTTGAAGGAGAGGCGTGAAGCATATGGATCTGTATCAGGAAGTCCGTAACACATGCAGACTGTTTGCAGCGTGAATCATAACAATGGCTTCATTATCCGCTACAAAAGATAGCAACGAGAAGTTGTCCCGGGTAGCTCAATTGGTTAGAGCTTTGGACTTTTAAGCACCAGCATAACAATCCAAGGGCTGTGGGTTCGAGTCCCACCTCGGGAGTCCTTTTGTCTCGCCCGTCGCGTCATCTGTTTTGACCTTGCGAACCCTACTCTTCTTTTGTCTCTCTGCACAGTCCCGGGCTCCGTCCAGGAAAATAAGGCACGCTTGCTGCCGAACGTGCCTCGATTTGAGGCTTTGACGTGGG
This sequence comes from Verticillium nubilum, assembly GCA_002851675.1. Classification (NCBI taxonomy): domain Eukaryota; kingdom Fungi; phylum Ascomycota; class Sordariomycetes; order Glomerellales; family Plectosphaerellaceae; genus Verticillium; species Verticillium nubilum. The sequence goes on along the minus strand of NMXI01000004.1, from coordinate 543,976 downwards.
GTAAGATGGTGCCGAATTAGCCGCACCGTCACTCAGACCTATCTGACGATTAAGAAGTGAGAGTTGTTGGCGTTACCGATACCCGTGGCCAGCAGGGGTTTTCGAGCGTCACCTACTGGTCGACCACTGGAGAGGGGAGCATAGGGCCCCTGCTTCTGTCGCACACTGTTTGCTTGGATGCCAGGCACGGCCCTTATCAACAAGATGAAGAGACGAGAATGAGAGAGCAAGTAAGCCTGGCGCAAAGGCAAAGCCGACTCATCTTCGGAATCCCAAGGATCTGAGATCACGAAATTGTCGACTTTGGGGCACATACCTACTGAGTCTGAGAATCACCTAATTAGTTCTAGCGTGCCGTCAATGTTCGTCCAGTACCATCGCCGCAATGTGCCACGAGCCTGGCCTTGTCTGGCAGCCCCCGATTAGCCATGCAAAATTTCCGTCGTGCCGTGTGGATTGACGCCATTTCAAGTGGGGCGGATGGGCGACCCCAGGCCCGCCGCGACCGCACCTCAGTGGAGGGGCAGGCACGTAAGGACGTTGAAAGTTCGCAAATCCGACCTGGATCCCGCCCCCGTGGGAATAGGGCGCCCGCCGATCGACGCTCTTTCTGCCTGCCTTGCACTGCTTTGCTCATTCCCTTCGGAGGAGCGTCCGCTACAAGCCCCTCCGCTCACGTCGCCCCTCACATCCCTCCAGACTTTTCGCATTTTTTACGTGAACAAGGGCCTCCTATCGACGGGAGCACCCCACGATGAACCGGCGAACATGTTGACAACGTCCCCAAGGATTCACAGCTCCGCCAATGCCTCACCCAGCAGTTTCCACTATGCTCCCACCCGCTCCTCGCCTCAGTCTCCTTCCTCCCGGCTATCGGCCTCCTTGACGCGGCGACACTCTCGATCCCAATCATCATCAGACTCCCTGGCCTCCACCTCGCCTTCTTTACAGCAGCAGCAGCAGCAGAAGTCGCACCAGTCTCAGAACCAGAGTCAGAAACAGCTGCAGCCACAATCCCCTCACTCGCAGACCAAGCGGTATGTTGCGGTCGACGCAAGCACACAATACTCTCCGATGGAATATTCTTCAGTCACCGCCGTACAGGCACGGCGCGACGATGCGACCGCATCTGTCAACACTACCACGCCTCCCTCACGTCCACCTGCGGCTCATCAGCCAGAGGCGGCAGACACCTCAGCTGCAAGGCCGCAGCAACCCATAATCATCGAGCCCACATCACAGACATCTGCTTTGCGGCAAGCCAGTGGCAGCACGCTGTCCCCTGGCAAACGTCGCAAGTCGCAAGACCATGGCACGCACGCGCAGACCGACCTTTCCACCATCACCAACGCAGACGCAGACGCGGCCAATGCACCTAAGAGGCCGAGGCCAGCGCCAGCGCCGCAGAAAGTCCTGCCATTGCGATATGAACTAGGCACAACTGAAGACATGGTCGTCCTGATCGCCCACATGCTATCCGAGCTAATCGAGACGAACGATGCGCTCGCCTTGCGATCTGGTAATCTGACTAGGTTTCATTCTAGGTGAGTCGAGGCACGCACGATACCTCCATTCCCAACCTGGTCACTCACACTGTACGTCCGCAGAACCGCGCCGAGCATATCCGTCCTTGAATACCTTAACCGGCTAGCCAAGCATGCCACACTTTCACCGCCGCTCCTCCTTTCCATGGTCTACTATATCGATCGCCTTTGCGCCCTCTATCCGGAATTCACCATTAATACCCTGACGGTGCACCGCTTCCTCATCACCGCCGCCACCGTGGCCGCCAAGGGCCTCTCCGACTCATTCTGGAACAACACTACGTATGCGCGCGTGGGTGGTGTCAAAGTCGCTGAACTCAAGCTGCTGGAGCTCGAGTTTCTCTACCGCGTCGACTGGAAGATCGTGCCGAATCCGGAGGTCCTGGTCGCATATTACCGTGGCCTCGTCGAGCGATGCCCTGGGTACGCGCTCGAGGGGGACGAACAGGCTGATGGGAACGGGGACGACGATCCCAGTAAGGAAGAGGATGATTCCAGCGACTTGGACGACACGGACGAGGAGGAGAGTAACGGGTCGCCTGGGGAGAGCATACCAGCAGACATTTCTCCTCGACGTGACAATGCATGATCAGCCTCGATATTTCGTTTTCTGGTTTCCGCGCACTGGTTCTTTTCAGCACGCATAGGGGCGTAGGTATTCTGGGCATGGGGGCATCATTACTTTTTATGCGGTTTCCAAGCAACATCGGCGTTGGGTGATGCCATAATGTCAGCATGGACATTTTTTCTGTACGACGGTGGCATGCAAGGCACGCTGTCTTCCAGTTGGTCAACTTGTGTTGTGATTCCGTGCAGCAGGTGGCCCAATTTGAGTGTTTCCATCCGTATTTGTCAGAAGCTGTGCAACGTGGCAGGAACGCTGACTCAAATGCCGGATAACCTATACGTGAATCCTTCCATCTGGCATGTGCAGACGACTTCAGCAACAGCATTGGTCCTCGTCATTCGTGCATCACACACCATTTGCGAGAAGCTACGATCATCCCTCACCGTGCCTTGGGCAGGTACGCCGTGGCAGCGCCTGCCATGCCTTCTAAACCCACCTCGTCCCAAAATAAAACCACAAAACGGGCATCTTCTCGTCAGTCAATGTGCACATTGGATCCTAACACCTTTTCTCGCGGGACAATGCCTGTCTGACTGTCGAGGTGGCAGCTCAAAGTATATCTGCAACATCGAAAGAGCGACTCCAACGTGTTGGAAAACTGCGACAGTCGGGCAACGACCATGCCACCCAGGAAGAAAGCAGGCAGTAGGGGTTAGTCCTGATCCGTGGCTACCTTCAAGGACGAAACGGGTATTGATCAAGTCAGCAACCAAGGGCGATATCTCTTTGGAGGCGCCGTCTGGCAGCAGTCGAACCCGCACTTCAGCTCGCGCAACTAACCTCAACAGCTCTAAGCGGCCACTCGCCACACATGCTAGCAAGCTCATCACAGATCGCGAGGATGCTGATGAGCTTCTCATGGATGATAGACCCCCGCCAAGGAAACAGGTCAAGCTCATGTCAAGTCACCGGAGTGACAATGAGGACGAAGATGGCCTCTTCAACTCAAGGTTGGTTTTCCTGCCAGTCTAAATTGAGAGCAAAAAATTGATCATTCATCTCAGCATTCAACAGTCTGAGTATATCGAGGAGAGGGAGCCTTGGATTGCTGAGGTGCAAAGATGCGCGACCACCATGTCTGAAGAAACTCGGACCCTCGTGGAACAGTACAAGGAGAGGAGGTGAGCAGGTGCGAAGAGGCCTGGTCCGCCTGATTATTACTGATGCAGTCAGTGCGAATCGGGAGAAAGGGATCCTTGCCGTGCTCAATCAATTCTATCCTTCTCCAAGACCTCGCGAATCCTCCACCAGAGACGGGAGGGCAAGGCCGGAGCTTTACAAGACTGGCACTCTAGTCGTGGACAGATGCAATCTGCTCTTGCAGGCGTACGATGAAGCCAACGAGCAGCTTAAGAGAAATGACATGGAAGTGGATCAGCATCAATGGGTGCACGATGCCGAACGCATGTCAGAGCTGCTGGAGCAGGGCAAGCATTTTGGCAAAGAACTTGTGGACTCGATGATGCAGCCAGTGTTGCAGCCCCAGTTGCCGGAGGTGGACGTCGACAATGCCAAAGATACAAAGTTGATGGCAATCGAGATGTTTGACGGAGTGGAGGGATCATTGGACGACACCTGGGGACGGACTGCCAGGACGCATCTTGATGCCTTTGAGGTTCTCCTAACAAAGGAAGCCAGTCGGTGAGGAGGAGCGCGCTTATATTTACGACGGCACTTTGGGCACATAGGGAGTAGCAGAACCGGTGTGAGGCGTTGGGAGGGAATTATATCTCGGGTATTGATCCTGTGCTTTAGCATTTGTTCAATGGCCTGCTCGAAGTCAAACTGTAGACAATGCAAGTCAGTGTCTATTTTCGCCAAGCCCCGTCGGTGAGGCTGTTCATGCCCCTCACCTTGACCGAGGATCCACCTTACTAATCCTGCCAGTGTGCCACAGGTTCGGGGCAAGGCCTGACCTGCTAACCCCAATTAGCACTAGCTCATCGCTTATCCCACAAACCGCCTCAATTCCATTTTCCTCACCTGTGTGCGAACTTTCTCTCCCGGTCCCTCCTGCCAAATTTTCGACGACCATCACGACAACACCCTCTCCGCGGCCGGATTTGACGTGAAAAGCTGGTTTGTTCAGTCCCTCGAATACATTTGGCAATGATTATCTGCCATTCGAAACCCCACGCTAACCTTTACACCCGAACCAGCCAAAATGGGTGCCCTTAAGTACGTCGAGGAGCTTCAGAAGAAGAAGCAGAGCGATGTTATGCTCTTCCTTCTCCGCGTTCGCTGCTGGGAGGTACGATGAAATCCGAACATTCAATAAGGCTGTGGGCGGGAACAAACATCCATCTGGTCTGCTGTCGTGGCTTTCTCCTCGTCAGCAGTCCCAGAGTGCTGGGCGTTCTCGTCTTTGCTATACACTCGTTGAACATTTGCTGAGAGTGCATCAATATAGCTTCGTCAACTGAACGTTATCCACCGCGCCTCGCGCCCCTCGCGCCCCGACAAGGCCCGCCGTCTCGGATACAAGGCCAAGCAGGGCTATGTCATCTACCGCGTCCGCGTCCGCCGTGGTGGTCGCAAGAAGCCCGCCAAGAAGGGTGCCACCTTCGGTACGTTGCCTCACGGGGAGTTTGGAGAAGACAACATGGCCGATGGCTAACACATACTACAGGCAAGCCCACCAACCAGGGTATTAACCAGCTGAAGTATCAGCGCTCGCTCAAGTCGACCGCCGAGTCTCGTGTCGGCCGCCGTTGCGCCAACTTGCGCGTCCTCAACTCCTACTGGATCAATCAGGACTCGACCTACAAGTACTACGAGGTCATCCTCGTCGACCCCCAGCACAAGGCCATCCGCATCGACCCCCGCATCAACTGGATCGTCGCCCCCGTCCACAAGCACCGCGAGGAGCGTGGCCTCACCGCCACCGGCAAGAAGTCCCGCGGCCTCAACAAGGGCCACCGCTACAACAAGACCAAGGCCGGCCGCAGAAAGACCTGGCTCCGCCACAACACTCTGTCCCTGTGGCGCTACCGGTAAGCTCGCAGTCGCGGCTGCTAGCGACACGGTGGTTCTGGGTGGTGGAAAAGGCTGTGTGCCGGTTCATGAGGATGGCCACGGTATTTGCCGCGCCTGGATGATGGTACTACGACATTGGCTCCTGCTTCTGGCACTTGATATCATGCGATGGAGTGGCCCGGCTAGGCCAGGAATTCAGATACTCGGAAAATGAGATTCCATTCTGAGGCGTTTATTGGCTTCGGTTGTTCAAAGTCTGTTGTGATGTTACGTGACCGTGACGGCGTTCTAAATATTTTATTGGTTTCGGAGATGGTTGCACATAATCTTCCCAATTCACGTCATCCGTCCCCCACTAAGTCCTCGCCGCCGTACTGGTTAAGGGGAGCGCCCCGCGGCTAATTGAACGAAATGAAGGCCACGATGGGTCCCCGTAGGACTGGAAAGACTGTAGGCTTAAGCCATTCGAACAGCGGATTGCCGCCTTGAAGCGCTGCTTCTTTAGCGCCCTGAACAGGGCAGCTTGTAATTTCGGAAAAGAGCGTCTCAGTACAACAACGCACGATAATCGTGTTTATGCTCGGCCGATTTCGAGGGCAGACCTTCGACAGTGGGTCTTATATTTTCTACCTGCTGGTCCTATTTTATTGCAACAGCACATTTTGCAGTAGTTCATGGTCATCGGGCGCATGTTGGGCATTATGGTTGAAGCAGGCACGCCTACTGTGCCGTGTGTAGGCTGTGGATTGAACCCTGAGGGTACTCATCGTGGCAATCGCCTATCTTTGATTTCTATAACGCCGTATCAAATTCACAAGTCTTGAGAATGTCATTCTTTCCATGCTGACAGAGGCTCGAGCCATCATGGGCATAACAAGGTTGAGGTTGGATTTTGGGCCGGCGGTTCTGGTCGTCGGGCTAGAGCCGGACCTGAAACGACACCTACGAAGCCGTCATCCAATCACACCCCCGCAACCGCCCAATATGAGTCTTCTTCTTTCGACCTCGTCCCACGCATCCCTTGTCGAACTGCTTTGCCCAGAGACTGAAGCCGTCGAAGACATCCCAGATACCAGTGGCTCGATTGGCCGACAGCCTTCCACGCTGCTTCGAGGTTCTGATCGCTTCAGGCCATGCCCTGCTGCCTTCGAACATGCTGATGACTCCCCCGTCGCGTCGAGATCCTTCCACCTGCCTAGCATCACGCGCCTAACCTGATCATGCCCAGGCTTCGAATGCCTATGACTGCCTCAAGCGAAGCAGCAGGCCCGCGAGCTGCCGCTGCAGTGGGTTCTCAAACGTGCTGACCGGGGACAGGGACGAGCGTGAACCATGCTTGATGCCCTGGAGCTTCCGACTCCAGTTCGTTTCGCGCTGCGAGATCGATTGGACACGACGCGCTAGAAACAGATGTTCCTTCTCCCCATTCATCCATATTGAAGCATGTGGCTCTGGATGAGACCGCGTGCTGAACAATAGGCTTGGTCCCTATTAAAGGCGGTGCCCCCGTTTTGTCTCTTTCTGCACCTGCCATCGCGACAATATTCCTCCCAACCGTCTTTCAAAGGCTTTCGGTCTATTCACGACCTGAACAATGCACTGATCTACAGTACCTTTTTTCCTTCGACCTCTATTTCCTTGTTATACAGCTTCCCCATATCTTTCGTCTTGAGATTTCACTGGACTGGCTTCCAAACGATTCTCTCATTTCTCTTAATCCCAAATTCATTCAGCCCGACTTATCCAACGTTCACTTTTCGATCCCCTCAACCAACGACTCAAGACTACAACAACCAGACACAACTTGAGTATACCATCGCTCTTCAAGCTATCAGTCCCATTTGTAGGTTACCCTCCCCTCGAGGCAGCATAGCTCAACTAACCTGCTTCAGACCCCTTTCCCTCCCAAGTCACCCAGGATGTTTAATCTCTCCGAGAACTCTCGCCTTCGCGGCTCGGGCCACCTCCTCCTTAACGTCTTCCGCGCATTCAACATTATCGGCCTGCTTGCCGTTGCTACCGCGAGCTGGGTCCTCATTGTCATGTCTGGCCTGACAGGCAATTTCTTCTTCTTCGAGGCCGCTTCCCACGCCTTCACCTCTGCCACCGCGGCCCTCCTTATCTGCTCTGAGCTCAACCTCTTCAAGCGCTACTTCGCCACGCGCTGGCCCATCCTCTCTCCCTACCACGGCCTGACCTGGCTCGGCATCGCTATGGTCGTCATGGGCTGCCACGTCCTCGGCAACCTCAACCGCCGCTCTGTCACCGCTAAGAACATGGGCCCCCATCTTTGGCGCCTCGTTCTCGCTGCTGGCATCCTGTCCATCACCTTCGGCTTCTTCAACATTGTCTCCTCCCAGGTCTTCCGCGACCCGGACAACGGCATCACAGCCCGCAATATCCGCAGCGACGGTGCTATCGCCACCTCGTCCACAAAGGGCTCCTTCACCGACGCCTACTCCACCCGCTCCGAGTCGGTCCGCAACGAGAAGACCTTCCGCCGCCTCACGCAGAAGATCGCCCCCTGGGCCGCCGGCAGCAAGCTCAAGATCAGCAAACCTATCCGCGTTGCCGACGACGATGTTGAGGCGAGGGGCCACGACGATCAGCACGCCAACCCGTACCCCGAGGATAGGTCGAGCCCCATCATGCCAGACGTTGCACGCCCGCCAACAGCGCTGCACCCCATCAACACCCGGTTCACGAGCTACAGCGAGGCGAGCCACATGAATCGCTTCTAGGCGAACAGTTCAGGAGGAGAGCGAGGGCGAGGAAATCGATGAGATGGCGTTCAGGACACTGGCTTGCTTTCACGGCGTTGCGCTTTGCTTAGGATACCCAGAAGGGAAGGGGTGTGTTTAATGACGCTACTTTTGAGGACAGTATCAGCGCCACATCAACTGAGTTCTGTCCATTTCATGCAAGCCTTTGACGTGTAGTGTTTCGCCCTGTTCATGCTTTGCGTGGTGCGATCGACATTGGCTGACGCCGTTGGGTACGCCCCCAATCGCCTCCGTAGGTGACATCTTCTGAGTGATGTGATGTGCCTGGAAACAACGCGTCGACAGCGGTACTTGGTAACCGCAGTAAGCTTGATATGCCGATTCTGGCAGAGATGATCTTATAATTGAAAGCTAGGACTGGTTCTTTCGGGCAGTCCCAAATGCGTAAGAGTCCACACTGGAGTAGACGGGTAAGAAGCTTTTGTTGTGGTTTGCGCATTGCATAGCAACTAGCAAGGACCGAGTGGGTATATCGTCAAGAAAAAGATGTGCAGAGCTGCGCCCGCTATTCCTGTCTCTTCAGAAGTTGAGGCCAACGGATCAGGCATTTCACGCTGCATCTTCTTTTAGCGTTGCTCGAGGGGCCGAGTACTGCTGGCTGGCGAAGCCGAAGTGACCTTCGTACCAGGTGCCTCGAGGACCAACGCCGTAGCCGCCACGCAGGCAACTTTGCACCTCGTGCAAGCAGGCGCCTTGCTATATCGATTGACGATTCCCTCTGGCAATCAGTCCTAGAGAATGGCTTATTTTGAATTGAACTGGGGGATTTTACCCCTGAGCTCTTCTAACATGCCGTACCTTCAGGTTTGAAAGTTCGAATATTGTTTCAGAAAAGACTTCTACACCGTTTCTTTCTTTCTTTGCGACTCCCTTCGAATATACTTTCAGGTTTTTTTCAAACATTATGAGCGATCAGACGTGGGGTTTTATCGAGACGGTCAACATATAACAAACACTAACGTCGGGGATGATGCGGCCACGCCGAGATTGTGACAACAGTCGATGAGATAGCCACCGATGTCTTAATGACGACAATGTAATTATGGTAGCACTCGGCGTGAATGCACGTCTCCTCCCGCCATATCCTGGGCAAAATGGCCCAACTTGCCAAGACATACATCCAAATTGGTCGGCGTCGGATGTTGTTGCAAATCGCACCGTGATGACAAAGGTAGCAATTGCTCACGTGATTCAATGAGAGGCAGGTCAGAGCAAGCCGACTGCAGGGCAGATCAAGTTAGCGCGGCCCCAATTCCTGCCTCGTGCTGCGCCTGTACATGCGCCTGATTGATCCAACAGCTGTCGCTAGCTTCTTGCCATTTCAGCCTCCACATTCACTTCCACCTTCCAACCTCGACAGCTAACCTAACAGCGCCCTTCCTTTAGACTCACCACGGCCAGCGACTCGACGGGAGCTGTCTTCGCGGCATCTGTTTACAATAGCGACATCTCTTGTCAAGGAGCGCGATAGCTTCCCGGCGTTCTTCATCAGCTCACGACCCTGACGCAACCTGTCTCCCGCGACAACACTTGCGCCATTCGACTCGAAGCCCGACACCCCGTCATCTTGACAGCCCCCAAACAAACAGCTGCGGGGTGATGCCCTGTCGGCAGCTCTTTGATCTGTGTGGACTTGTTAGGCTCATTTGGTGGTGATTCGATCAGGAGGGATCTGGTTGGACGCAAGAATTGAAGCAAGCAAGCAAGCAAAAGTCTTCGCCCCGTTCCACGTTCTCGTCCCCAATAGGGCTGCTCATCTCTGTGCTGCTAGAGGGCGTCATTGTGCATTCTTTCTCTTCCGTACAAAATAGGCTGGATCTCTTCGTCCCCGCCAGTGTTTTCGGTGATTACAGGTTGCATGCTTCCTGGCCAGCAGAGGCAGGATTCTTCGCCGACTGACCCTCGGTCTCTTGCAGTGTTCGGAGGAAGCAGCAAACCACACATAGCAAGCATCTGAAGGGCGTTGTCTAGTGTATTGTTCGCGATGTCCCACAACGAGCAGTCGGGCGCCGACGTGGCAGAGGACTACAAACAGGCCTTGGAGGATTTGAACTCGACCAACAGGGCCGACATCAGCACTTTGACGACAATTGCTCGAGAGAACACCGAGCACGCACAGCTCATCACAGATATCCTACAGAGGCATATCATCCGCGTAAGCCCTGAGCCAGACCTTTCAGACCAACGTGCAGGCCATTTGCCGCCTCGCTGTCTGGGACGCGTGCCTGATGCATCAGCACTTGCTAACAATCAACTAGGCCCCAGCGCACAAGAAGCTGCCTGCCATATATGTCCTCGACTCGATCGTCAAGAATGTCGGCACACCCTACACATTATTCTTCGGGGCCCAGCTATTCCAGACCTTTATGGAGGCCTACGCGGCTGTTGACAGCCATGTTCGTCGCAAGATGGAGGAAACACTACAGACCTGGAAGCAACCCGTGCCTCAGTCGCTCGATGACAGGCCTGTGTTCCCGCCAGAGGTCACAAAGCCGATTGAGGATTCGCTCAACAAGGCGCGGAGCTCAGCCTTGGCCCTCCAGGCGCAAGGACGTGGACATCCCGTGGGCAGGGCCCGCGGCGCAGGACCCAACAGAGCAACACCGACGCCGCCAGGCATGAGGCCGGGATCCAGTCAACCTGGCTATCCTGGACCACCACCTCACGTGCAGCAGCAAATGAATGGCAGCCGGCCGCCCAGTGCTCAACACCACCAAGTACCGGCCCCCTATCCCGTAAGTCCCCCACCAGAAATACCAGTTTATGCAATGTTGCTAATACCCGGACCCTCAGCCATCCCAAGCATACGGCGCTCCTCAGCAAGATGCTGGTGCTCCCACGCCATACCAGGCGCCACCGCCTCAGCACCCTCCCGTGAACATTTCCGCATTAAAACATGACATCCAAGAGCTCATCAGGGCCTCTACGTTGGAAGTGGCCCAGTATCCGCACGATGGGGCTATACAGGCCAGGCTGCAGGGGTTGCATGATTTACAGAGGTTGCTTCAAACCCAAGACATGCCGCAGGATCATTTGATCCTCATTAAAAATCAAGTAGCCGATCTCGCTTTAAAAGTGAGGCCACAGTCGGTCCTAAGCTCTGCCCCTGTTGCTGCTGCTACACCCGTACCATATCACCCGCCACCCGCGTCCGTAGCACCTGTAGTGCCGCCGCCCGCGGGCTCGGCGCCCCAGCAAGGCTCGGTGACGCTTGATTCCCTGTTGGGCCAGGGCGCGTTGGCGAGCCTCTTGGCTCGACAATCTGCGACGCCGCAGGCTTCAACGCCCACGCCGGCGCCGGCGCCGGCACCTTACGGCAGCATGCCGATTCGGTCGCCTCGGCCGGCCGTGGTTGAGCCGCAACGACAGTCCAGCGCGGCACCGGCTTCGGATCCCATGGCGTTGCTCGCCGGACTGCGCATGGCTGGTTTGCTGGGAGGTACGCCAGTGGCTACACCACCGGCCCCGACACCGGTTCTCAACGCAGCTCGTCCTGGACTGCCCTTGCCGCCGTCGGCGGGCGTTCCTCCGCCGCCACCGGGGGGCATCCCACCTCCAGGGGCTGGTATGATACCACCCAACATCGCGAGTCTGCTCAGCGGCAGCAACCTCCCGCTTCCCGTGCGGATGATGGACCAGATCCAGCTCAACTCGGCGTCACTGAAGCAAGAGTATGTTTAGTTTTGACGCCTCTTTGTAACATACCAACAGGCTAACTCTCTCTTCCAGATTCCGACCTCATCTACTTCCCTCCCTCTTCGACGCCCTCGGCCCGCAGTGTACGCAGTGCGGCCGACGCTTCACGAAAGATGATGTCGGGCGCAAGAAGAAGACGGCACACATGGACTGGCACTTCCAGGTCCACCACCGTCTCGCGGAGGCAGAGCGCCGTGGGCAGCACCGCAGTTGGTACGTGGACCACTCCGACTGGGTGGCGTCGCGCGAGGTTGTTGACGCCGATCACGTCAAGGAGGCGGCCGAGGCGGCGGCGCGGCGGGACGGCGGGGCCTCTGAGAGCGGCGGTGCCGGCGGGAAGGGCTCGTCGCAGCCGTACATTGCGGTGCCGGATGCCTCGGCGGGCGTCAATACGACGTGCCCGATTTGTCAAGAGGAGTTTGAGAACAAGTGGCTCGACACGGCGCAAGAGTGGGTTTGGCTTGATGCCAAGCTCGTGGGGAACCGGGCATATCACGCCAGCTGTCATGCCGAGGCGACAATGGTGCGAGATGCCACGCCGGCGAGGGGGACGCCGGAGCCGGTTTTGGGGAAGCGCAAGGCGGAGGTGAGTGGCATGTTATGAGGGGCTCTACGGACGTGAGGCTGATTTTTCCCCCAAGCAGGATGAACTGAAGAACGCGAGGAGACTCAAGATGGAATCTGCATGAGGCAGAAATGCCAGTAATTTTACGATACAGGGGATGAATAGACGTCATTACAGCAGCGTCTCATCCCCGACACAGAAAAAGACATCAAAGATAGAGGAAGGCCATTGTGATTCACCAGCATTACAGAGCGGTGTGCGGATTTCAACACGATGACCAGCCAGCGTGGGCTGTACAGCAACGAAAAGGAAATTGGAGGTCGTGGGTGCATCGTGAAGCGGCAGTTTATGGCGGCACGGCGTTCACACATTCTGTGTCATTTGGGAATGCAGCTGCAAGGTCAAGCAGGTCCCGGGAAAGAGTCAGCACGCGGAGAGAACGGTTTGAAGCGGACCGCCGGCGTCGGATCATGTACGCGAGAGTGGTGGCAGCCGAGAAGCGATCGGCAATAGAGTTGGGGCGGGATTGGCTCAGGATGCATGGCTTGGCGGCCGCCACGATGGGGGCGGCGGCGAACTGATGCTCGTGGACGCTCGAAGTGGGATGACGCGAGCTGGCGAGGCGAGATCTGGATGAAGGGGGCGTCTGCGGTTGTGAAGTTCCGATTTGGTACCTAACGGTGGCTCTGAGCCGATAGCCGATTTATTTGAATCCCCAACTTGATGCCCATCTTAGTTGTACTGTGAGGCTCTGCAGGGTTGCTTGTTCGCGTGACGACATTGCCACAATCTTTTGCTGACCATCGATTTTCACTGCTCTAGACGAACCCATTGATCAGGCTTTTTCACTTTTTGATGACTCGAAGGTTCGGTTCAGCGCTTGGGGAGCGAGCAGAAAGGCAATGTAGGTAAAGATCATCAGTTGGCAACGTCAGCGGGGCTCAGCATCTCCTCTTTTCCTTGGGGCCGGAAGGACGGGCGTGGGACGAGTGTTTGGTTCTGACGGCAGAGGGGGCCAAGAGCCTAGAGAGAGACCCCCACAGGAGCTTTCGCGTCTTGTCTGCCCTGTCTCCCGTGGTCTTGACTCTGCGCTAGGGCGCAGGCGATCGTCCTTTAAGTGCGTTGGAATGCCGTGGGATGGAACTCCGTCTCTTTCGTCTGATGGTATGCTTGGAACGGTAGATCTTGGGAATTAGCCGTGCAGTACGGTACGATGGGGTTAGGAAATCTCTGCCATCTCGCCTGACAGATAAGTAGAAGGGCGGTCAGAAAGGGTTGAGGTTGCCGAGAGGCGCGCTTCGTGGGATGGCAGGAGGGGCATTCGTGTGTCTTGTCTGCTGGAGGTAGGATCAGCGTGGCCAGCTTTCCGCTTCGTGGGCTTCCCAGTTGGCTTTACTGGGGGCATCCCGTCGAGATGGATTCTGGCTGCCGCGGAGCTGCAAGCGGCGCGGCGTGCAGCCTGGGCGCAGAGGGCTGGAGCGGTCGCGTATGCTGGAAAGTGCTTGGGGAGTGCTTGAAGGAGGGTAAATTGTGTGGGGAGTCGAAGCTCGAGGCATGGGTATTGTGGGGTTGTGGTGGAGGAGGTGGAGGGGTACAAGTCAGAAGTGAAGACAACGAATGTGTTTTTTCTTTGGTGTTTTGCCACAAGGGTCCTTTTTTGCCCCTTTGCCCCTCCTTTGCCAATGGAACCTGCTCTTGCCTAATCTGAACAATGCTTGGGAAGGTACCGTTCTGGGTGCCTTCTGTCCCGAGGAGGCCGGTCTCGGGCATCGAGCATCGGGCACTGACTGAAGCTTCGATCATCTCAGATCGTAGCGGGATGAACGGTGACGCTTGCGGCTGAGAGTCCGAGTTGCTGTCCCTGGCTCCCGCTGCACGGCACGCAAGCCACCAGGGGTAAAGGTTTGCTTGACGAGGGCCTCGGAGCTGGTCCTGATGAAGCCGGCAAGCATCAATGGGGATAACGGGTCATCACCACAACAAATCCAGCTCAATGCAAACACGAGCCTGCTAGGCTGTGGCCTCATGCGCCTAGAATCTGTGGCTTCAGGCTCTCCTGACTTCTCCACCTCGCTCCGCTGGGTTGATTGACCGACGAGACCTCAATGGAGTGAGAGTGAGTACGTGCGAGGTGTGGAGGGGCACTCGGAGCTTGGGTGACAGATGAGCAGCGACGGGGGCCCCGAGCTCCCCTATCTCCACCGTCTAAGATGTCTGGACGCCGCCCGACCGTTCAGACGCCAGAAACCAGAGACGGTACTTCACGATCTTCACGCCGCTGCTACAACTAGCAGGAACCACCCCCCCCGATCTCCCGCCTGCTTCGTTCTGTCTCCCTCTCTCTTTATTCTTCCACCACCATTCACTTTCATGCGCTTTTGGTCACACAAGTCTGAACGGCATCTAATACCCCACAAACTCAACCAGAAATCGACGCTGCGCACCGCCGAAGAGCTACCCCTCCAAGCTACCCCTCCTCGAAGTGCTTTACTCGTAGCCTCGCGCTACCAACAGTCACCATGGCCTCTTTGAAGTCAGTCGCCATCGCAAATGCTCCATGGAGCGCAGCCCTTTTGTTGTATTGAATGACCATTCTTGCTGACCATGAGCAGCGCCCCGCGCCCGACCCTAGAGTCTCGTGGCTCTTACTGGGAGCGCCCCGGCGCCCAGGCCCCTCACGACAGCAACAACCACTTCATCGGCATTGACGTCGGTACTGGTTCTGCCCGCGCCTGTATCATTGACGAGACGGGCGATATCAAGTCGCTGGCCTCCGAGGCCATCAAACTGTGGCAGCCCGAGACTGGTTACTACGTGAGTAGCCCTCTTCTACCGCAGCAAGCCCTCAAGCTGTGATTCGAAGGGCACTGTTGCTGACAACGACAGGAACAATCAACCACCGACATCTGGAACTGCATCTGTATCTGCGTCAAGCGCGTTGTGGAGGAGTCTGGCGTTGATGTCTCCAAAATCAAGGGCATTGGTTTCGATGCCACTTGCTCGCTCGCAGTCTTCAGCCACGACACAGACGAGCCCATCGCTGTCACTGGTCCCACCTTTGACAATGCCGATGGCGCCGACCGCAACGTCGTCCTGTGGCTGGACCACCGTCCTGTGGAGGAGACTGACAAGATCAACGCCACCGGCCACAACCTGCTCAAGTACGTCGGTGGCCGCATGAGCATTGAGATGGAGATTCCCAAGGTCCTCTGGCTCAAGAACAACATGCCCAAGGAGCTGTTCGACCGGTGCAAGTTCTACGATTTGACCGACGCCCTGACCCACCTCGCTACCGGCAACGAGACGAGGAGCTACTGCAGCACCGTCTGCAAGCAGGGCTTCGTACCCATCGGCGTCGATGGTAGCGAGAAGGGCTGGCAGGAAGACTTCCTGACCACCATTGGTCTCGGTGACTTGACGAATAACAACTTTGAGCGCCTTGGTGGTGCTGATGGCCAGGTAGCTATGACCACTCATTTTGCTACAATGAACAATGTGCTGACCCCGTACAGAACGGCAAGTACCTGAGCGCTGGCGAGCTTGTCGGTCATCTCAGCAAGAAGGCTGCGGAGCAGCTTGGTCTCCCCGAGGGCATCGCGATCGGTAGCGGTGTCATTGACGCGTACGCTGGCTGGATCGGCACTGTTGGTGCCAAGATCGACCCCGAAGTCTCATCCGACCATCTTGACGAGGATCAAAAGCCCAACCACATCTCGCAGGCATTCAGCCGCCTGGCCGCCGTCGCCGGTACATCGACCTGCCATATTGCCATGTCCAAAGACGCCGTCTTCGTGCCTGGCGTGTGGGGCCCTTACCGCGATGTGCTGATGCCCGGCCACTGGCTTGCCGAGGGCGGACAGTCGGCGACGGGTGAGCTGTTGCGTCATGTCGTAGACATTCACCCGGCCTACGGCGAGACGAATGCGCTCGCGCAGGCTGAGAGCAAGAACATCTACGAATACCTCAACTCGCATCTCTCCAACATGGTCGAGAAGCAGGGTGCGCCGACTGTTTCGTACCTTGGTCGCCACTTCTTCCTTTACGGTGACCTCTGGGGCAACCGCTCGCCTGTCGCGGACGCCAACATGAAGGGTGCCGTCATCGGCCTATCGAGCGACAAGAGTACCGACAACCTCGCGCTGTGGTATTATGGCGTGATGGAGTTCATCGCCATGCAGACGCGCCAGATTGTCGAGGAGATGAACAAGGCTGGCCACGTCATCTCGTCTATCTTCATGAGTGGTTCGCAGTGCCAGAACCCTGTGCTCATGGACCTTCTGGCAACGACATGCGACATGCCCGTGCTAATCCCCCGCTACGTCAACGCCGCCGTCGTGCACGGCGCTGCCATGTTGGGCGCCAAGGCTGGCAGCGCCGATAGCGAGGGCCGCACTGAGGGACTGTGGAGCATCATGGACCGCATGAGCAAGCCCGGTCGTCTGGTCAAGCCGGGCACGAACAAGGGGGAGAGGAGCCTGCTGGATGCCAAGTACGGTGTTTTCCTCGAACAGTGCCGCACGCAGCAGGAGTACCGCAAGAAGGTGGACGAGGCGGTGTCTTCTTGGCCTGAAGCGCAGAAGGCGTGAAGTGCGCCCTATGGCTGGCGTTGATACAATGTTGATATGATGATGGGTGTCTGATGGACATGTGATGATAATAATAATGACACTCTTTATGACTATGGCTGTACTTCTTACTGTCCTCTGGCGGGAGCAGAGAACCTCAGGTAGATTGTTTATTTCCTTGAATGTGAAGCCGCAAGATGTGGTCCAGATAGGCTTTGATGGTGTCCTAATAAGCCACTTGACCTCGTAACATGAAAATCGGGTGGTGGGTGCAGACGGGTTCTGGCGGAGAAAAAGCCCACATCTAACAAGCGCCACGCAACAAGCACAGCATCGGGATAGCTTCTAGAATATATTTGGTGAAAACCTGGAAAGCAAGGATTGTTTTCCACATTTAAATCAATGCAGTGGACAATGGGGTGCAGTAGCGAACTGGCCGAGATGAAGTGGTTGGGCACTGAGGCAGTAGTACAGGGCACCAGCCACTCACTCACTGACGGACAGATCCCTTTCAGCGGGTTCCAGTGGCTCATGCTCACCGCCTCAACGCATCGTCATCTCCTCCGAGTCACCAGGCATCCATCCCGGACCACTACCACGACCACACCACCACTCTCTCGCACCACACCCAGCATTCATCAGCCCAACAACCCGCATCCATCCACCATCCACCCATCGGCCATCGGCCATCGCTACTGATCAGCTGCATCAGGTGGCGGCGGCCCATTCGTCCCTGCATTTTCCAAGAAATCCAAGAATCGAACCCTACCTCTTGGCCAGTCCCTCGTCACTCGTCACTTGTCAGCCTGTCGGCCACGGCCACCATGAACATATCCCTAGATTGAACTGAATTTCATTCCATCCTCGACATCGTCCTTGCGACACGACACACACATCCACTTACGACAGCACTGACAATGCTTTGTGCCTCTATCAACCCACATCGACTTTCATACGGATTTCAGCGGCAACAAGAGCACCAGCAGCAGCAGAACGACGACTCCCTAAACCCATGTTCCCACTCGGCCTGCGACAGACGAGACAGGCTCATTCCATGTGTGCCTTGGGACTGCGCAGCCACAACGTCTGACGAATTCACCCTCTTTTTGCCCCTGGACCACCCAAACGACTTTCAAACATCAGTTCGCGACGTTGGCTGCCTCATTAATCTGCATTCACTTTCCACCGACGCTTCATCCATAGATTGACCTTGACTCTTTTCACACACCACCTCTCTGAGGCGCATTCGCCATGACTGACTACGACACCAAGGAGACCAAGGGCTTTTGGGGTACCCTGTTTCGGAGCAAGAGCCTCGCTCGGAGATCGGCCAAAACAGTTCGCTTCTCCCTAGCAAATGCACCCATGATACGTGGCTAACCGCATTTGCAGGATCCTGAACCCCGAAGGGCCAGCGACGGCGGCGAGGCGAGACCGCGCAGGCGCCGCTCATCGCCCCCTGATCGTCGCCGTGACTCTGACCGCGACTCACCGCCGAGCAGCACCTCCCGCCGTCGCCCCCGCCGATCCGGCTCCGGCGCCAAGGGCCGCGACCGTGATGGCCATCGCAATGACAGCCCCCGTGCACGCCTGCCATTAACCTCCTGGCCGCCGTCCAACATGAATAGCCAGGAGGAGCTGAAACTAGGCCCCGCCATGGAGCTCATCTCACGCGGCGTGCCCGCTCACAAGGGCCACAAACGGCTCATCCCTCATGCCTCTGACCACTACTACGCGCTGTACACCACGTCCGCTGGCAACCATGGTGACGACAATGATACCGCAAACGCCCACGATTCGATGACTCAGTTCATGACTTTGCGCATTCAAGGTTCCGGTTCTGGTCGCTCCGACCCCGCGGTGTATCCGTGGGATACTCTCGAACAGCCTTCGTACGCATTCTACTTTGGTCGACTCCCCGGTACTATCACCCTCAACCAGTGGGCGTCCTCATCAAGCAACCTGCCTCCGACCATTGCTTTGCGCGACTCGGGCGTTCAGCCGCGTAACGTTGATCTTCCTACCATCTTCGCGCGGCTCAAGGAACTCGAATCCTCCCGTGGCATCGACGACAACGAGGAGCGCATGTACCGCGGTCTCTACCGCCGCTTCCTCCGCGATCCGGATCGCGATACTCCGAATCCGCACCGCACTCTGGACCGCCAGATCACTGATCTTATCATGGTATTATCCCGTCCTCTGCACTGGACCGACTTCTCCGACCCTCGCAACCAGGTCGCTGCGCGCTTCATCTTCGATACGGACCCCGCCAATGCCGACCGTCACCTCCGCTTCTGCCACCAGCTGCTCCTCGCCCTCGAGCTCGAAGTGCGCATCCAGGCCCGCTCTCATGGCGAGTGGGCCAAGGAGAAGCTTCTCACGCAGCTGCCGCCTAAGATACGTTGGGATCTTGCCCTCGCCAAACGCTGGCGCGAGAATGTGCGCGTCGAGGGTTGGGGCCGCAGCCCTGCCGACATTCGCCTGCGCTACAAGCTGCGTCGACGACAGATGCGCATGCTCAAGCGCTTCGCTCAAGTCATGAAGTGGCCGAATCTTGCCGAAATGATCGACCACATGCGCCGCCGCGACGCCGATGATACTCTCGACCTCATCTCGTCCGACGCCCTCGCCTTCTTCAGCGGCTTCATCCTGCCGGGTCCGACCTTCCCCTTCCTCATTATGAACACGCTCATCGACGTTGACCCCGACAAGACAACGGATGCCCTGGCGCTGCTGACACACCTTCACCCGGCCTGCGGCTTCCAGCATCGCTCCTCTTACACGTATTGGTCAGCCTCATGCATCGTCGGCAAGGTTCTCGCACCCACATGTCACGCGCTTGCTGGCTGGGTAGGCCCTGCGCGTCCCTCTCCAGACCTCGCCCGCAGCCAGATCGCGCGCGTGCGCTCCCGTAAGCCGACGAAGCAGAGCCTCGCGCCCGAGGACATGGCATCGATGAGCGAACGGTCCGATCCTCTCGGCCCACCCGCCGAGGTCTTTCCGGTGAGCGAGTACAAGCTCGTGGCGCCCTCGCATCAAGACAAGCTGCCAGACCACAACAGCGTGCGTATAGAGGTGCTGGGTTTCAGGCCCGTCGCGGGTGCCGCTGCTGATGACGGTCCCGCGTGGCACGACGCGACGGTGCAGTTCGCCATTGACGGCGTCTCGTGGCCGCTGCGGCTTGCGTTTGACGTCTCCTTCGTCTCGGCGTGGCCGTGCGCTGGAGGCCCGCACCCGCTATTCTTCGACTACGTCTTCGAGACGAAGCGCGTGGACCACATCGTCGAGGTGAGGGACTGGGGCGGTTTGTACTATGGCGGGCGCAGGGGGAGCAGCGCGCAGGGCCCCGGGAGCGGCAGCAGCGAGGCGAGCGCCGCGGCGCAGCAGGCCGAAGAGGGAGAGAAGGTGCTCGTCATCGAAGCGTTCGGTGTGCCAGACAACGAGGTGCTGGCGAGGGCGTGGTGCAGTCATTGGGGGTTAGGGGCTGTTGTAGCGGACGTGGCGAGGACATGTGTTGGGTGTGCGGTGCGAGAGGCGTATGCAGCGACGCTGACGGTTGTTATCTTGGTGGACGGGCGGCTGAACGAGGAGGAGGAGTGATACGTGTGCGTGCTGCGTGCTCTTAGATGGCGTTCTTGGTCGTACTGACCGGCGGTTGCTTGTGTGTCGCGGGCGGAGTTTTGGCTGGCGAAAGAAGGATACCCAGGTAAGATTCAGCGTTTGATGAATGATTATGATTATGAATAGTTTAATAGTATACAAGCAAAGTGATACGAGTTGATGATGATGGGAAGTGAGCTACAGCTACAAACATCAGTTCTGCTGAAGACGCAATGTGAAAGACTAGGCACATTCTACCATTGTAGAAGGCACAGCAAGCGATTTGGGTGTAGAGAGAAAATGCATCGGCTGACATCGTCAGTTCCGTGCACTATCCCGTCGTCACAGAAGCTGAGCCGACATTAGCTCCTTTTGCGGCCACGGCAAGAAAGAAGCTCGGAGACATGATCCTGCAGAGGTCCAACCTGTACACGACCCCTAAACCTCATCGCCCACCCTCTTCTTGAACGCCCTAACCGCCACCTCCCACAGATCCCTCCCCTCCCCCTCGGTCCACCGACTCAAAGCCTCGATCCCCTCAAGGTCAGCCCTCATCTCACTCTCCCTCGTCGTCCCGTCCAGTACGCAAGCCCCCAGCGCCATGACAAGACCGTACAGAACGACCTCCTTCCCCACGCCGGCCGCCCCGGCCACCCCGACAACGAGCTCGCTCCCCAGCAGCGCAGCGTTGGCCGTCAGCGTCCAGAAAGACTGGTAGATTATCCCCCGCTCCCTGCAGAAGGCGCGCACGCCGACGTCGAACGGCGCGCGGAAGCGGTTCTGCACGACGGAGGGGGGCACGACGGCCGCGGCGCAGATGGCTTCGAGCTGCGGCAGGGTGACGTTTGAGACGCCCAGGCGGTGGGCCTTGTGAGGGACGTGGGATTCCATTGCGCGCCAGGCGAGTAGGGTGTGTTGCATGATCGGCAGGGGCGCGTGGAGGATGAGCATGTCGATGTGGGATGTTCCCAGGTGGGCGAGGGATGAGGCGATGGATGCTTCGACTTGGTGTTCGAGGGGGGCGTCGACTGGGTAGGGGATGGGGATGTCGAGGTCGCCGGACGAGGCTTGGTTGGGGCTGAACTTGGTCTGGACGAATACGTGGTCGCGCGGGACGGGGGATGATGGGTTCGTCAGGTGCTGCTGGAGGGCGGCGCCGACGAGGTCTTCGCGGTAGTGCAGAGGTTGGGCTGCAGTGTCTATGGCGCGGAAGCCGGAACGGAGGGCGGCGAGGACGAGGGGGGTTGTGCGGCCTTGTTTCCAGGCTGTGCCGTAGAGGAGGCGCGGGATGGAGGGGAGGGCGGAGGGGTCCTGTGATGGGAGGAGCGGGAGGTTGGCGGCGAGCGATTGAGACATGTCGGCGAATGCTCTCTGGTGTGGAATTGAAGCTGTATTGTCTTTGAAGCCTGGTCGGCAGGCAGTCTTGTAGATGTGGTACAGGACGGGTTTGGTGGACTGAAATAGGGGCTGTCTGTCACTGGGGTTTGTTTGATGGTCGAGGCAACCTTCCAGAGGATGGATTCAAGGTCGAAGTCAACAATGCTATCGAGGCGAAGAAACAGTAGAAGCTTGATCTTCGATGGTATTGAAAACAAGGTTGACGATCACACTGACGTTTCGGTCGCCAGCACGAGCGGCAGTGGATTGCCTGGTGGAATGTGCCACAAATCGAGATGAAGTCGTGGGAGGAAATCAACGACGAATATGTCAGGCTGTTGTCACATTTGCTGGAAGACAGTCGTCCTGTTGTCTCCCGTGTCACGTAGCACTTCTTGGTGCCTTCCCTACCTACCTTACCTTAGGTAAGGTACCTTACCGATCCAAACACTCAGAATTACGGACAACCAATGACATCATTGCAACTGTAGATGAGGGGTACCCGACCAATGTCTGGAGGTCCAGGTCCAGGTGCGAACGAGCTGCATGAGATGATTGTGAATACAGGTAGGTAGGTACCTTAGGTACCTTATCCTACCTTAGGCAGCCAGACACTGACCGTTGTCAAACATGTCATGGCCAAAGATGAACCAAATACCGAACCAGCAGCCGAATTATATTAATCAGCCTTTCCGAAAGCTGATTACCAATAGCTCAACAGTTTCTGTGATGATAAATCCATCTCATCTACGGTACTGCCATCAAAGACGTAGCGCGCGGTAGCTGAGATGAGTCGGACGGCGAGGCACTTTTCTCCCCTTTTCCCCTCCCCACGATACCGGGATTTACCCGGTTCCTATGGCACTAAGCTCTGAATCAGGGCCTAATTGATGGCTTTCATCCTTTTGGATGCAGCTCGCGGATTATCGGGATTGTTTCCCAACCTTGATGATGCCATCGGGGCGCGATTGTGTGCCTCCAATTCGCTGTTGTTTGGTATGAACGACAATAGCTACCCCGCATGGACGAGGAGCCTCCGACCATATAATAAAGGAGGGCCAGCTCTCTATCTTTATCTCGACGGTTGCAATACCTTTGAGCACATCTTCCTGCCTTGTTTTGACTGCTTTAAACACTTCATCCCTTTGCTCATTGTTCCCTGGCATTCTCTGTGTCCATTGACCTCTGCACTCCAATCATATCCTACCCAGCAACCAATACCACCATGGCCTTCACCCTCCGTTGGGGCATCCTCGCCACTGGCTGGATCGCCGAGAGTATGTCTGCCCTCCTAGTAACACCACCAACCCCCCCCCCGAAAGCAAACCCAATAACTGACAAAAGGTAGCCTTCAGCAAGGACCTCCTCACGAACCCCGCCACCCGCGATGTGTCCGACGTCGCCCATCGCATCGTCGCCGTGTCCTCGTCGCGCGACGCCCAAAAGGCCCGCGACTTCCTGACCAAGATCGACGGCCCCCAGGACGCCAAGACGTACGGTTCCTACGCCGAGCTCGTTGCCGACCCCGACGTCGACATCATTTACGTCGCCACCCCGCACTCCCACCACTTCCAGAACGCCATGCTCGCCCTGCGCGCCGGCAAGCACGTCCTCTGCGAGAAGGCCCTGACCGTCACCGCTGAGCAGGCCCGCCGCCTCGTCGCCACCGCCCGCGAGAAGAACCTCTTCTTCATGGAGGCCGTCTGGACCCGCTACCAGCCCCTGAGCCGCAAGGTCCGCGAGCTCGTCCAAGCCGGCGAGATCGGCACCGTCTCCCGCGTCATCGCCGACCTGGCCTTCAACAACGTCGAGGACCACGAAACGGGCCGCCTGAGCTTTGCCGACTCCCACCGCATGGTCAACCCCGACCTCGCCGGCGGCGCCCTGCTCGACCTCGGCGTCTATTCCCTGACCTGGGTCTTCCAGATCCTCTACCACCTGCAGGCCGCCGGCGCAAAGGAGAAGCCAGTTGTCACAGCGGCCCTCAACAAGTACGCCAGCACGGGCGCCGACGAGAGCACGGCCGTCATCGTCCGGTTCCCAAAGCACAACACGCTCGGCATCGCCACGACATCGCTGCGCGCTCACACGGACGCCTCGGGCGCAGGCAAGACCCCGGGCATCCGCATCCAGGGCTCCAAGGGCGAGATCCAGGTGGCGCACCCGGCGTTCCGGCCCGAAAGCTACCGCGTCGTGCGCAACGGGGCCGCCGAGGGCGAAGTCGAAGTCGTCGAGTGCCCGCTGCCCAAGGACGAGGCGCGCGGCGGCTGGGGCCACGGGTTCTTCTGGGAGGCGGACGAGGCGGCGCGCTGCGTGCGCGACGGCAAGGTGCAGAGCGAGGGCATGCCATGGGAGGAGAGCGTTGTCATCATGGAGACCATGGACGAGGCACTGAGGCAGGGCGGCGTCGAGTACCCGGCCCTCATCACGAGTCACGAGTTTGACCCCGAGAGCCCCCTCAACACGGGAAAGTCCTAGGTTGCCCGTCCGGCAGGCAGCCTCTCCAGCTAGACTCGAGCCATGGGTTGGGCAGCAGCAGTTATTAGCGAGATGCCTAGTAGAGAAAATGAAATAATGATAATGCAAAATGCCTGTCAGATGTCAGCTGTCATCTCGTACTGCCTCGGACGTCCTCCCCCCGAACGCCGACCAGCGGGCGCCGACCAGGAAGCAGAGACCAAAGCCCCCAAACTGCCGAGATGGGCCAACGTCGGGCAGCGTGTTGGGAAGAGCCAACCTGTGAGATGGCAAGGCCGGAAATTAAACGATGCAAGCCCTCCTCCAACAAAGAAATGGTTCGTGATCGGCTGGGCCGTCGCGTGCGAAGGTCGTGGCCCTGCAATTCGGTTCACCTGAATCTCGCGTGGAGGCGGGGAGGGGGGTTAAGAGGAGGGGGACGGGGGGGGGGGGGGGGGG
>NMXI01000004.1:472733-512740 GCA_002851675.1 Verticillium nubilum | reverse complement strand
CCCCCCCCCCCCCCCCCTGTGTGCGTGTGGATATCTCCTTGGTGCTGTCCTTGGTGCTGTACCCTCGCGCTGTACGTGTTGTGTTGGCGGGCCTTCACCTGTTCGTCAGCGTCCCACGTCCCACCGTCCCACGCAACCTCGCCAGCCAGCCTGCTGGTGACTCCCGCTGGATAGCAGATTCGGGAAGGTGTAGAGAGGCTGGATGGTCAGGTAGTCCTGGTTAGGGATAGCCGACGTGATGGCATGGCCACGAATTCATGCATGAGCTTCTCGACCGAACATGTCCACTTCCACACCCACGATCTGCTGCTCGTCCAACACGCTAAAACATCAAGAGAACGAGATGCGGGTTAATGACGCACATCAGGAGAACGAAGGTCCGCCGCCGTGTCCTCCCCCTTCTCCTCGGGCCCCTCAAAGGTTGGTCACGTTGCGATGAGAAGTGTGGACTCGACGTTGTTACGGACGTGGACACGAGGCCACTGAGTTGCTGGTCAGTCGCAAAGGCTCACCCAAACCCGCGGTTCAAAGACGAGGTTGTCAACAAGGTTTGGCAGAAGCAGCAAGCTTGGTCACAGAAGTGTGGCGCACCGCGATCGCAGGGTCTCGAGAGTTTGGGCATTGGGGGCCACTGGGGCACATCGGAGCCGGCGTTAGGGCGGCGCAAGCGTGGGGATGGCGGCATGCGGTGACTGTCGCGAGGTTGCATGGGCGGGAGAAGATTTTGAAACCGTGAGCGAAGGGGCAGCAAGTCAGGATGCTGGTGCGGATCCTCGGGGATACCACTTTGAAGGAAGCATTGCCGAAGAGGGGCTCAAGAGGGTACCTTCGCGTCTAGTGTTGAGTGATGTGCGTTGCGGCCTGCGTCCTGCGCGCTGGCTGCACGCTGAGTAATGTACACTCAGGCAACATAGAAGTACCGTGTTCGCCAGTCGATTGAATGATGGTGACGCGACGGGGGAAAAGCAACCGACACTGCTTCGTGGACTGACTGATTGGCTGGCTGGACTGGCTGGCCGGGCGGCTTCCTGGACAGAGAGGCTGGGAATGTGCATTGCTTCTGTTTCCCCTGCTTGGCTCACCCGTGCTGATGCTTGAGGATGCGTGGTGCGTGACACGCGATGCGCTCGGCCTCAGTCCATCCTGACCTGGCTTTGGCTTTTCCCGGCATATCATCCTGCTGCGTCAAAGTTGGAGTGGGTGGGCGCCTGTCATCAGACTAGACTGGGTGGCATCGGCGGGCCATGCTGCGCGCCGAAGGCGGCGGTGGGCCAGTCAGGCGAACGAGGCTGTCGAAGGCCAAGGGCACGCAGGAGAGAGCAATTCCATTCTGCTGCTTTGCCCGTGTGTCTGTGTGTCTGTGTGTCAAGATGCGGCGAACGTTGCTGGGGTTTGATGAGGTTAGGGGTTGCGCTTTCTCGGTTCGAGGTTAGAATGCGGCGTCTGTGCGGCAGTTTTTCTGGTCTTTGCATGACAGCATGGCACGGAGGAGGACCTCTGGTCCGTAGAGCCACAGGGAGCCGACAGAGTGAGTGTGTGGTGCGTGTGGGTGTGGATGAGATCACAGATGAGGCTTGTCTCGACCTCGAGGAACAAACCAACAAAGGGCCAATGCCGGGCCACAAGAGACGCCGGCTCTCGGAAAGTGCCAGAGAGATGACAATGCTGGCTTCTCTCCCCCCCCTTTGCCTCGTCTTCAGACCTGTCCTGCCGCTGGGTCTGCGCCGATCCTTTCTTCCTTGTCCCCGTGGTCTTTGTCTTCGCCTTTCTCGTCCGTTTGTCTCCCTTCATCGACTTCAGCCCAACGGAAAATCCCAGCCTACGCCATGGTCGTCGGGTCGGGTTGGCGGGGTGGCTGACGATGAACTGGCGGTCAAGCCTCTTGGTAGCCTATAAGCCAACAGACTCATTCCCAGGACCAGGGCGGTAAGGCTTTTTTTTTTTTTTTTTTTACTCTGGTCGTCTCTTTCTGGGCCTCTTCTTGTGACAACAAGGCAAGGGCGATGCGTCGGGTGGGCTGAGCCATCTCGGGCGCCGGTGAATGACAGATGGTTCGAAGGATGCTCCTCGAAACTGCCATGAACCATGATCGTCGGGTCTGGCTGGGACATGCTTGCCTCTGGTGCGAACGGCGGACTGTGCTGGGCCTGTGAGAGCGAGTCGCCGCACACCACCTTCGAGCCCTACATCGGCTTCAAAAGCGCTGTCACGTCGTCAATGTCTTCTTCTTCTCTTCAGCCACATGCACCTGGTTAGGTCGACCGGCTTCCTGCGCCTCTGACTTCGTCGGTGCCTGACAGCGACAGTTCCGAGGTTGTCACCTTGACAGCATGTGGGCGGTGAGATTTCGGGGCGCTGCAGTGGAGGTCGGGTGAGGGTATCGAGTGCGATGAAACAGCTGAAGAAGCAAACTGATGATGCCACATGGGATAGAGAGGGAGAATGAACCGAGTAAAAGCTCTTTCGACTCGCAATGCCAACCCTGTCCGCTCCGTCCCTCGTAACGTGAACCTTTCTCATCTCTAAGATTAGCATTCATGAGACGCGACGGGAGAAGCCCAGTTCAATGCCATCCAAGTTACTCATCAATTCGAGGAGCACTCAAATAGTTCTTGATCCGCATAACGCAACGTCATGGTCGTCAAAATGGGTGTGCCGACAGGGAGAACCTCTCGTTAATTCAAGGCTGCAGGACGTCGCCGCCACCGTTAGGCCATGCTTGTGAAAGCCGTGGAGCGGCTATCTCCCGCACGAGGCTGTCCACCTGGCCGCTGCTTGGCCGGCCCAGTAGATGGGTACTTGAACACGTGCTCACCGTACAACGACCATGATACCCGACGACAACGACACAAGTGCCACATGTGACTTCAAGCTCAGGTCGAGAACATGTGCCACACTGTCTTCCTTCTCAGATCTTGACCAAATAAGACCACTTTCCTGCAGACAATTTTTGCGCTCCCCTGATCTGTATGTAAACAGGGTTTCGCTGGAAACACGACGAGGGCTGCGAAGGGGCAAGTCGCCGGCAACACGTGTGCGTCTAGTTTGTCAGTCATCCCAGCGTGCCAATGACCCCTAGCCTCCTCTTCGAAGTCTTTCTCGTCTCATCCACTCCATTTGCCGGAGTGATGTTCTCGGATCACCTTGCAGCCAGCACGCTACGCACAGCACAACGCCTTGCCTGATTTCCGGGGCATGGGATCGCCCAGTCCGTTCCGTCGACCCAGCCCCACGAAGCTGTTCGTACTTTGTTTTGGATCGACCAGGCGAGCCTATCGCGGCAGGGTCGTGAATGGGCCGCCTTCTATCTATAGCGTCGGGTTGCCCGTCGTTGGTCCTGCCACCATGCTGGCTTGCGTATCGGGCCAGGCATGGTCAAGTGAGCTCTGATGTATGTAAGTGTTCGCCACTCCTCGTGGCTGTCATTGTCAGGGAGAGTCGGTAACCTATCAAAATGCCTCCATGACGGCCTCGTCGCCAGCCGCCGGCGCCAGTCGGGATCAGAGGCAACTGGGGCGCGTCAGACCTGAGGTCCATCAGGGCCACCGATGACAATGAGCGATTGGAACGCTGGCATGACGCTGGCCTTGACTGGCTGCTATTCATCTCGCATAGTGGCTGAAGATGAGGTGTTGGGAGCAAGGGGGGCTGGGCTGGGTTCTTTGAACGAACAGCCGCGCCTGTTGGATGGCGCAAGAAGCAAAATGGGCAGCAATAAAGCCTTGCTGAAGTTCATCAGCTCGGCGTGCATCCCTTCCTCTTCCTCGCCATCAACGCTTGAGACCCGACCACCACGCTGGCCGTGCACCACCTCGAATATCGAACCTCATACTGGACTTGAGGTCGCCTCGCATGCTTGCCAATGGCCTGCGTGAAGGGGTTGGCATC
This sequence comes from Verticillium nubilum, assembly GCA_002851675.1. Taxonomy (NCBI): domain Eukaryota; kingdom Fungi; phylum Ascomycota; class Sordariomycetes; order Glomerellales; family Plectosphaerellaceae; genus Verticillium; species Verticillium nubilum. The sequence continues at coordinate 508,852 of NMXI01000004.1, read as the reverse complement.
GACGTCATGGACCATGCAACGCTGCCAGCGCAGCAGAAGGCGGGATCTAGGCGGTCCGAGATTGTTACGGCCATTCAATGTGCCTCTTTCTCTGTTCCTGGTGGTCGTGCACGACTTGACGGGACCGAGCCGAGAGGTCGGAGACGGTGGACTACGTAGTGACCTGGAGATGAACTGTCGTGCGTGCGGTGAGGTGAGAAGAAGGGTCTAGGTCCAGGGTGTCCAGAGGCCTGAACCAGCGGCCACAGGGCCGCACTATAGTCTGATGGTTAGTGTGCTATGGCCACGCCCTCCCCCGAGAGATTGACACAGGGCATCGTCGTCGCCCGCTACAACGACATCCGCCCGCTAAATAGGGCACATCAATGTCCATCCTCTCCTCCGGGCGGAGGACTGTCGGTGACACAGAACCCAACGTGGCGGTGAGAGGACAGCTCTTTCTTCTCTGCGAAAAATGCGTCTTCTTAGCGGTTTTGGGCTCACATAATCGCAGCCTGGCCCAGCAATCGGGTAGCAAATATGCTCGAGATGACAGCTTTCAGGCACCCAGCAGTTGACGCCGTCAATGCTAGCTGACGTTGTCGTCAATGCGATTGCATCACGATGGTCGAATTCGCCTCGCTCGCCGACGCCAACATACGGAACACCAGGAGCACAAGGCCGCCGCAACAAGCGCAATGTGGGGATATCTGTGTTGACCGCCGAAGGGGGATCAATGGTGTTGTTACTGCACGTAGACAAGGCACTCCTCATGGATGGGTAACGACCTCGGGGGCGTCAAGCATGAGCTGGCTTGCCATGGTCCTGTAACGAACCACAACCCACGGTGATCGTGGCTGTTTCGTCCTATCCGTTTGTCGGCCGCCTGCAGCGTGTCAACCCAGCCTCGTGGATGCATTCTCTGGGGTACCCGGACTTGCAGTAAACGCCCGCCGCGGGCAGCTGCCGTTCTTGCCTGATTGTGTAATGTACAATGCCATGAATGAGTCAATCTGCCGGACATAGATCCATTTGTTTGTAGATGGTGGCAATACGATGTATGGACTGCGGATGTGCGGAATCTGGCGTGACCCTCTTGCTGCACCGATGCCGCCGCCGCCGCTTGTCATGTCGTGTTCCCAGCCAAACGGTTCGCCATGGGTTCTGTATTGCGATAAGCAAACGACTGGTGCACCCGCCAATCAATGTCTTTGTTCCACGGCCCCGAACTGCGTGGTACTGCGCGCCAAAGTCGGAAGCCGGGTCTGTCGGTTCGGAGACTTGCTTGACAATGCATGCTGCTGGTTCTGCTAGCTGCTGGGTGCCCTCTGCTTTAGCTTGTTCGTTTGCGGCAAGGCCGGCAGCAGTGGTATATTGAGGGGACAAGCGATCTCCCTGCAAGGCACCCGAGGAAGCTTCCTAGAGGATTCGAACGCCAATGTATCTGTTTGCATGAAAAGTTTACTAGAGATGGCGTTTGGTCCGTAAACGTGGTGGATCTCTCTGTCATGGGCAGTAGGTAGCAGTTCTACGCGGCAGATCAGGTCTAGCGGTGTGTAGAGGAAATGGAAGGGATGATGGCTTTTCGGGATGCTCTTGACCGCTGTTGCTCATGTGCTTTTGCTCACTGAGGCGTCGTGGCTGGGAAGTCGCGGCTTGTGGCTTGTTCGCGATTTCCCCACCAAACACCCATCACACACGCCCACTCGAACGCATCACGCACTTGATCACGCTCACTGTCACCTCACCCAACCGCCCCAACTGCAAGTCATCACGGACCTTCCCGTCATCACGTTGGCAAGGTATTGTGTGTCGTCGCCCGATACTGGCTTGGCATCCTCTGAGCACCTCCAGACCGCTCGAACATCCTGTCCAATGCTAGGTAGCCCAAACGTGATTTATTTCGTCGGTTTGTCAGCCCCCTTTTTGCACTCTTCAATCACCTGGAACCATCCCAACTATCGAGCTACGCTATGCCCCCGACTCCCTTTGCTCCTCATGCTCCCGTAACCGTTTTTCTGACCATCTTTCAGGACGCTCAACTTCAAACCTATCGCACGTTCGCTAGATCAAGTGCTTAAAATGGCAGACGTCCCTCTTTACGTCATTTCCGCCAACACCTCCTCGGAGCGTCGTATCACTCCTGCCTGGTCCATCAGTACCCTGCGCTCTAAGCTCGAGCACATCACCGGTGTTCCTCCTTCTTCCCAGAAGCTCTCTCTCAAGACTCCCGCTGGCAGCCAACCTATCGAGGCCGCCGACGAGGATACCGCCACCCTGTCAAGCTACCCCCTGGCGCCCTACGCCGAGCTGCATGTAAGTGACGCGCCACTGTGAGGCGCATCATGACTATGGTTGGTGGCGACGACGAGGACGTGTCGGCGACGAGGTAGGTCATCATGGGCTTCTGCCAGTCTACCATTCTGTCCCTTGAAAGGTATAAAAAAAAATGTCTCAACCTCATCCAGATCAACGACTCTAGGCTGGTGAGGCAGATCCGCCGCCCACGCGCATGATTGCAGACCGCTGAGACGCACCATCCAAGCCGGGATGATGCCTCCTCGTCCCAACCACGTCGTCGCCGCCACCAACCTAGTCCTTCCCCCCCCCCATCCTCCCACCCAACCCAGCCCAACCACCGCTCAGGCAGCCGGCTCCTCTTCCACTAACGCCGCCCCCAGGTCGTCGACACGCGCCCTATCAACGCTCAGCCCAACTTCAACGACACCAATGTCGAAAAGTTTGTCCTCCCCGTCGAGGAGTATGAGAAGAAGACAGACTCGGTCCTCGCGTGGAAGAAGGCGCAGAAGCTCGGTCGCTTCGATCCCGACGCCCCGAGCCACGAGCAGGCAAAGGTCGAGGCTTTTGAGCGCGACATCCAGCAGCGCGGCGTCAAGGCTGGCCGCCGGTGCCGCATCGGTGGTGAAGATGCGAGGCGCGGCGTTATAAAGTACGTAGGCGAGGTGCCGGCGATTCCCGGCAGCGTGGGGCCGTGGGTCGGCGTGCACCTCGACGAGCCTGTAGGGAAGAACGACGGCAGCATCCAGGGAACACGGTACTGGGGCGAGGAGTCTATGCTGAAGCATGGCGTCTTCGTCCGGCCGGAGCGTGTGGAGGTTGGGGACTGGCCCGTGCTGGACGATCTGGGTGACATGGAGGAAATCTAGGGCGCACTGGATGGTCTGCCGAGCTGGAGGCAAGCGAGATGGTTCGCCGCCGGATCCTCGGGGCACGTAGCCATGAGGGCGGACCGAGAGTCAGCGGCGGCAGCAGTTTGCTTATCAGCCAGCATAAGCATAATGTGACTCGAGCAGTGAAAGCCTCGAACATGAGGTCTGCTGCATTCACATCCCCCAACCCTGTCTGGATATTCCTGTCTCAAGAGGGGCCACCTCATGGGGTGCGTCTGCCCCAAACCTTCGACAAACTATTGATCAATGATGCCCCTCGCGACTTCGGACGTCAAAAAAAGACCACGCGAGAACGATCGAGACCCCAATAATTAGCAACAGAGTTTGTTGCTTCTTTCCAAAAATGGTCTGAATCGCGCGCCTCGGGACGAACACGCAGCAGGTGTTCGTGCGCTGCCGCCAGCCGTGAAACGACATTTCGAAGACTCCCGAGAAGCCCACCAAACGGAAAAGATGCCCCGTAGCCACGAGCGCCGTGTTGGGGATGATATGGAGAAATCGACGAAAAGGCATGCTCCACGTCGTCTGATGACGGACGTTCGCGGTGTGATCCAGATCGGGACTGGCTTGACCTCATGGGTGTGATGGGTCGGCAGATTGTTTCACGTTGCGATCCAAGTGTGTCAAAGGCGAGGGCAGCGCAGTTTGTCTCCATTTCGGGCGTTATGCGCATTGAGTTGATGCGGAAGTCTATCAGAAAGCGGGTGGCTTGTGATGAAAAAGATGGCTTGCGGCAGGCAAGATGCGAGGACTATACGGTGCCTTTGCGGACCAAGAGATGGTCATCCGTATCTGAGGTCCATTTGCGGCCCGTGAACAATAATTATGATAAGCCAGACTAGGTCTCCGTGAAGGGAACAACAAGACGAGCAGCCAGGCCAAGTAATACGGCGGACGAATGTCAACACGTCCGTTAAGACCAGCTCAACCTTGGGCACCTCTGAACCGCTCGGCTCCGCGTGGAATTGCCGGTCGGGACATTGGCCGGGCCGGCATAAACGGGGGTAGATCGGGCAGTCCTTAGCTGTTGATCATGAATCCGAAGGGGAAGGGCTCAAACGTGGAGTGCGTCGAGCCAGGGGTTAAAATGACTGCGTCGGCCAAATGAGGCGTACAATTGGACCTAAATGATGAAGACGTCTTGATTGGGACAACAAGGTGTCGTTCTTGCGTTGCAACCGTGATCTGTTCCGAATGAAGTGTTGAGACAACGTGTGAACTTGCCAAGCCTGTCAGGGAGAGGAGATGCTGGGGCGATGATGTCGGTCAAGTGACCTTCAATGTCTTGTCAGGCCTTCCCTTTTGACGAGAGGTCGGGCTGGATATACCTAGCTGGATATGCCCAGCTGGATATGCCTAGCAGCTCTCGCCATGTCGACATTGTCATCGCTTGGCATACCTGCGCTGGGGTGACGGCAGTTGATAGAGTTTGGGAAAATTGAACGTCGTTAGCCTGTTCATAGAAACGACTGGCTGACCGGACAGCCAGCCAAGCAACCTAGGGCACTGACGGGATGCTTGGCGACCATGAAGCTGCCGGATGCCGAGAGTTAGGGTCTGGTGTTTGTCTTGGACTGAATTGCATGTATGGAGGGCCGGAATTCGCCCTTATTGGAAGCCATCATCCAATACGAAGTCAGATATCAGTCGTATCAGTCACATGGGACAACTGTGGTGCCAAAATGCCGGCTGCAAGATGATGGACGAGGGTTTTGGCTCAAACATGACACGCGTTTGGGAAAGAACATTATGAGTTCCAAAAGTGCCTGGGGGACTACATTGGATTATGTAAGACAGATTATCTAAGATCAAGACAAGCCAGCGCCGGCGGGGGGAGCCGGTGCTTTGGGCTTGGCACATCTGCTGATTGGCTGGGTGTAAAACCTCTCTGCCAAGAACCACTCTGACAACTCCTTCCTTGACCGCACTGATTGGATTGGTTTGCCAAGAGCTCCCCAAGAGGGCCAAGGACGTCTTTCCTTGGCTTGCTGGCCGCTTGGCTTTGGGTCGCGGCCTTGGCCTTCCTTGGCCTCGCTTTCCTGCTGACTTGGGGCTCCTGGGCTCCTGGGCGCCTTCCACTGACCTCTCTGCCCGCTTTCCTTTACCCCTTAGTCTGATTGCCTGGCATTGCCCTGAACATTGGCGTTTGTCGTTAGGTTGGCATTGGCACTTTCTTGACTCTGGTCCGGGTCTTGGTCTCGGGTCTTGGAGGGGAGAATCCCGCCTCTTTCGCCATCTACTCTTTGCCTACTCTCCCTTCCCGACCCCGACCGTACATTACCCTCATAACATCCTCTCCTCATCGTCCTTCAAAAGGTTGACGGCGTTCAATTCTCCTTATCTGCCAACCGCCACACCACCGACGACCTGCGATACCCATTTACATCGCTTCATCCTGTCCGACTGTCTCGCTGTACCGACACTTCCGACCTACCCTGATTCGCTCCCTGACCTGTCCGCCGCAACACGAAACACCAGCGAAGACCGCCCGTCCCCCCGATCTCCTGCCAAGGACTCTCGGTATTGCAATTACCCAGGGCCATCAGCACGGCACGGTAAAGCAAAGCAAAGCCACAACACATTTCTAGCTTGCGAGACCGGTCAATAGACGAGACGGAAACACTGAATATAGGTGTGGAACGACGAGGCTGGCATCTCTGGTTCGCATACACCAGTCGCGTCGATCACGACGACAGATCCCCGAGAGCCTGAGCCTCACCCCATTCGATGCTTGTGCTTCTGCATTGAGATGCGACACCCTAAACGACCCCCCGCCGCATAGCATTTTCTGTTTCCGCATCGTCTCCGTCGCCCTACCGGCGCTTGGCACCCGCCCCACGATCTTCGACGAAGAGCCTGCCTCTTTTGTTGCCCACTTTTCCCCGACAATACCTCTCCGAGTCCGACCTCCAGCGCCCTCTTTCGACGTCCCAGGTCTATCTCGTCTTTACTTCTCGTCCCCCTGCAGTGACGTCGACCGTCGCTCGCGCTCAGAGAAAAGACGAGCAGAGATGATACCCTCCCATCTGCTGGCGGCGCTGGCCGGCGCCGTAGGTGTCACCGCTGCTCAGGCCCCTACCATCACCGCACAGAACGATGTCCCGGACTGGGCTGCCGAGTCGACGATGCAGCTCTCGCTGGCTTCGGCTGGCGGCGAGGTCATGCCCCTCGATTACACCATCATGCCGTCTACCCAGAGCTTAGGCTTGAATCAATCCGAGGTCGCCCGTGGGGTATGCGTTCCTTCTCTCGCCGGCGTGCGCTTATCGTAACAAAAAAGCTAACCCATCATGCAGTCCATCAAAATCGAAGGCATCATGATTGCGGCCGACCCCGACAACTACGACCTCATTACCGGTCCCGGCCAAATCGCCTACCTGTCGTGCGACGAGAAGGATGATGGCCGCTCGGCAACCCCCAACGTCATGCTGCTCGAGTTGATGGAGAATAAGCCCAAGGCCATTGTGCTTTACAGCACGGTCGGCAACTGGTGCATGCTGGAAGGCTCCGAACTTCCCTACGAAAGCATCTTTACCATGGCCGACGCTGGTGACGCCATCGCAGCTTTTGAAATTCTGAACAACACCAACGAAGTTGATGTCATCCAGGTGACCATCACAGGCAACACGACTTCAGAAGGTTCAAGCGGCAGCAGCAGCGGCGGTAATAATTCGGCCGTTGCTATGAGCATCCTGTACACCATTACGGGTCTCATCACCCTGCTATTCCTCATCATCATCGGCACAGGTGCCATCCGAGCCCATCGCTATCCCGAACGTTACGGTCCTAGCAGTGGCCATGGCGGACGGCCCCGGCAGAGCCGTGCCAAGGGTCTCGCCCGTGCTGTTCTGGAAACGATTCCCATCGTCAAGTTCGGGAATCCGGAATCTGTGAAACCAGACCCGGATATGGAACTAGAAAACGCATCGATTGAGCCCCGTGACAGGCCAGTCGAGCGAGACTCTGCAACAGGAGGAGGAGTGCCGCAAGAAGCAGCCGTTGGCAGCCCTCGGGCTCAAGTAGCCGGCACCACTGGCGCTGCCGCCTTAGCCACTGGACCTGACAGCAATCCCGCCGGCGATGAGCACCTGGGGTGCACTATTTGCGCCGAGGACTTCAACGTGGGAGAGGATGTTCGGGTATTGCCTTGCAGTCATAAGTACCATCCTGGATGCATCGACCCTTGGCTTGTCAACGTGTCTGGCACCTGCCCATTATGGTGGGTTTCTTTCTTCAATCGAATTTTGTTCATGCGGAGCTAACACGATTCAGCCGCCACGATCTTCGACCTGAACAGGACGAAGACGATGAACGGAGCTCGGCAGACGACACTCTACCGCCTCCACTCGAGCTCGACGGCCAGGACAGCGACAGCAACAGCACGAATGCGCCGCAGAGGCGCAGGACCTCCCGCCTCCTCGATCTCAACCGGCTGCGGCACGCATCCGTCGAGGAGCGGATGCAAGCGTTGAGAGACTATCGCCGTGAGCAGCGGGCCCAGGACGCTGTGCCTGAAGGCTCGTCGGAGAACGAGGTCGACGCCAGAGGCCGCCGGGCCAAGCTGGCCGACAAGCTCCGTGACAGGTTCAAGATCCGGACGAGCCCTCAGGGCGGCGCCGGTGAGTCCTGAAAATACAAGTGATGAGTCCTGTAGGGTGTTATGAGAGATCGTCACAATCTCTTATCTCGCTTGAACAGCTTTCAAGTTTTGGCTTGATCTGAACATGGTCTGGGGCGTTTTTGATTCGAGTGAAAGAGCCCACGAGGTTCAATTACATACTCGGGTAGCATTGCGTGGCGTTATAATGGAATGGGAACTGGTTACGACTTGCTTTAGGATTTTGTTGGTTTGGCAAGAACAGATAGGATCACATCCTTGTGATCTTTGAGCTGGTGGCCGAGGACGGTTGGCCACCTGGAGAATGAGGGAGAAGCGTACTGGAGAGGCCTCACAAAAGTGCATGGGTCTGTTGCGGAACACTCCGTCTGTAGCTGCTTCCCCTGAGATTAGTATAGCTATCAGCCGTATGTGGCGAAATGGGACGGGACTACCCCTCCCTTTCCTTCTGAGCCCGACTCAAGAGTGCTACCGCGATGATCGTCGACAAGATGAGGTCCAGGGACGGATCGGCGAGGGGCAAGCAACGGGCAAGCACTCCATCTGGAAGGGTTCTAACGTGGGATCGACATGGGGCGAACTCACCTCGGCACGTTGTTTGCCTTCTCGAGGAGGGTGTTGCCCCTTCGAGGGTTGAGATAGGCAGAGGTGGGACTGACGACGGGGCTCGACATTGTTTGTGCAATTGCTGGATGCTAGATGCGGAAGCTCGCCAGATGTAAGGAGGGGAGGTGGATAGGATCATCACTTCTGGAACACGCCGGCATGCATTCTCGAAGCTTTGTGAACGGATACCAGCACTGTAGTTGGCGTTACTGAAGCCATATTTGGTGCTAGATGCTGCGTAGCTTGGGGGCATGCGGTAAGATGTGCAGAGCTACCATCACGGTCCACGATACCACACCTTTCACGTGCCGGTGCGAGCGTTTAGATGGCGTGGGCGATCGTAACGCTGGGCCATGGGGGGGGGGGCGGGATAGTGGGTTGTGGTGGGTTCGCGGGGACTGCACATTCAGGATTGTGTCACTCGCCTGAGATGACATTAGTCGTCCAGAACCTACATGTTAGATTGCTCAGACAGTGACTAGTTCTATCGAGGGAAAGGCTCCCACTGTGATCCGCAGTTGAGGCCACCGACGACCGATAAGCTGTTAGTGATCGTGATGTCTTGATGATGGAGGTTCGGCGCATTGACACTACTGTGCATTGCCCTGCTTGAAACGTTGCTTGGCTGCCCGCTTGAGGGGGGCATCAAACCCACCGGCTGGCTTGCCTCGCTTCCGCCCAGTGAAATAAGGCTTCCTCTCCGAGTCGTGTCCCTCGAGGGGAAGCAATGTGAACAAGAAGCGACGAGAAAGCGAAGCTTTTGGAGTGTTACACGAGACGTCTGCACAGCCTGGGTTCCGACAACCTGTCGGTCGGGTCTGGACTCGATGACTCTTCAGCCATTGTATTTGCTTGCTTCTTTGTTGCACATCAGAGTTTGTCTCAACTTGCTTTTCATGTAGTTGATGGCAGACAGGCGATATCTGACGAGTCTTTGGCAATTAGAGCTTCGTCTCCCTCCAGACCTACAGGGCTGAAAAAGTGACAGCGCCACACTTCGATGCGCGACACGACTGGTCCGCGGGGGGGGGGGGCTGCCCGAAGAGATTCGGGGGAGGGGTCGGCACTCTTCTTGCAATACTTGTCACCAACTACCTTATGTATTTGTTGCTGTGCCTAGCTACGCTGGACTCGTAGCTCCGTGAGGTGTGCATGTACGGGCCCACGCACATACTCGGGTCCTTGCTGCCATGCCTTGCCAACTGCAGTTGTTCGCTGGTTGTCATCGGATATTGCTCGCAATGGTTCGCGATCAGTGCTCGACCGAGGCCGTCGGAACGAAGAACTGAAATGCCTACGTAAGCGGGCGACGGCGCGATATAAGGTTCAGCTTGGCCCGCTGGTCCTTGCTGGGAAATTCCACAACCGGGCAGGGCGAGGGCGAGGGCGCTGTTCCGTGCCGTTGCGGGTGTCCGAGCGGTGCGATGGGCGATTGCGATTATCTCGCCTTAGGTTATTTAGGGCACCTATGGTAAGAGCGATGGTGGAAGAGGCGCGAGTCGCGCAGCGTCAGCCAGCGGCGGAGGGTTGAGATGAGGTGGTATCTGATGGGAGTTTTTTCTTCTGCGCCAGCCAGCATCAATTTCATTTGCTGTTCAGTGCGTGTGTGTGTGTGTGTGGAAGAGAGAGAGGGGGGGCGAATGAGAGTACACAGAGAGAGAGAGAGAGAGAGAGAGTATGTGAAGACGGCGACAACGTGGGAAGAGAAGATGATGGCGGCCGTTGGGTTGAGGTGTGGTTTAGCAAACTTGTTGAGTTTGCCTTTTCGCACGTCTTCCACGCGTTTGACACTCCTCTCTCGCGTGGACTTGTCGATATTGACCTCGTTCGCGCTGCGCTGGGAAAGACATGCTCCTGCAAGTGAGGCAGATTGAAAGACAAGCCAGAGACACAGGCCCCGGTCTACAGATCGCCAGCCCAGACCCCGAAACCCGTGCCACAGTACTGGCACATTCCCGCCGGGCCAGGCCAGGTGCAGCCTCAAGCTGCAGGGAACCAAACAAATGCGAAGGAGGATGCAGGAGCACAGAGGCTCAAGAGAAAAGAAAACCCACAGCCAAGGACCAGAGACATGGCGATGCAAAAGCTCGCTTTGACCACTCAGCTGGGACTCCATCCCCTCCTCAAGCCTTCTAAGGCGTCGCTGCGTTGCGAACTAGCAACCGTAGCTCCCTGCACCCGGCGCGGGAAGCTAGTAGTAGCCAGGCCCTGTGGCTTGACTGAACGGCCAGTGGCCACCAAGGAAGTATCTGCCTGTCTTTCCTCGAGGTGAGGCAAGGAAGGACAGGTGCGATGGGGGCAGGGAGGTACCACGCGGGCTCTTCCTGCTTTTCTTGTGTCTGCGTGTGGTATTCGTCCCTCTCTCTGCCTGCCACAACGGCCCGCCTAGTGGCTGTCTCGTCGACGATCGAGCCTGGGAGGGAATCTTAAAGGCTCCATCTCCGTCGTCTGCTGCTCGATGATGGACGGATTGCTTGAGTCAGCTTGTACTTCTCTTCTTGGTCCTCTTATATCCAACCGTCCTCCCTGGATGCTCCTGGCTTAAAGTCCGTTACCGTCATCAAGTCAAGCGAAGACCTGGGTTACTGTTGTTGACCCAGCATCACCTCTGACAACTCGAAACTATACGGCAAAGCATACTTCTCTCAATCCTTCAACATTATTACAACATGGCACCGTACCTACAAGCAAGAGAAGATGCCAATGCCGTCGCTGGCATGCATGCTGTTGAGCCCCTGGCTGGCATCGTCTTCAGCGTCATTATTTGCATGGCCTCCATCACTGTCATCTCCAGCTTTCTAAGTGAGCTTTGTTGACAACATCAACGACAGTGGAGACAGGAGACTGACAAGCGACCGTGCTACAGCTCAAAGATTCCTCGCCATCAAAGTCTGGAGAAGACTTCCTTTTGTTGTTTGGCGTATGTCTCTTCCCACGCAAACTACTTTACCTGCCTGTCGCCTGGCTGTATTCCAAGCTGACTGACGTGCGACGTTAGTTGTATTCCTCATCTACATCGATTCATACCTCTTCGTCTTCGTCACAGGACTTCTACAATTTGCCCTGGGGGTAAACACTAGCTTCTCTATCTGCGACGGAGCTATTCTACTATGTCTGGTGTGCTACGTTACCACTAAAGTAAGGCCCCTTGACTTCAGATTCGTCATGTTCGAACAGCCTTCTGACTTCTTCTACTCCAGGTCGTATGTATAATTGATCACCAAGACGGGGGTGGTTATTAACAAGCAACAGTTGATCTATCTCTTCCTTGTAGAGAGAGCTGTAAGTGGACAAGCCTCGAGAATCCATGTATCTCGCACTAACCAAAGCACAGCACGTTGTTCGTGGCACCAAGAAGTCACGCTTCAAGTCCAAGATGTATATCTTCAACTCGTTTTGCATGCTGGGAATCTATCTCATCATTGCCATCCTGAACTTCATCTTGTATGCCTTTCGCTCGTCATTCTGTACCATCAACTACTGACAAACCATAGCCGCATCACCCGGCTGGAGAACGGACTCTGCGTCATCGGCATGCAGAAAGTATCCATGATTCCTCTTATCTCCTTTGATGCCGTCGTCAACATCTATCTTACCATCCTTTTCCTTATTCCTCTAAAGAGTTAGTAAATTTGTTCTCCTTACCAATAACCATCTACTTACTGTCTGCAGATCTCTATAGCTTCAAGAACTTCGCCAAAACTCCCGCCAATGTTCGCCTCCGGACAATCGCTATGCGCACTTTTGTCGGTGCACTCTGTACTACCATCAGTAGTATCATGTAAGTCCTCGTCTTCCCCCCACCCCAATAATAAACTGACGTCCTTCAGCAATCTCACAGTTCTCATGGCCCTCGATGGCGAGCCTGGTTGGGTTTGTCTCATGTGCTGCAACCTCGACATCCTGTTCTCTGCTATTGTCGTCCAGTGGGTCACCTCCAAGGACAATGCCGCCTCTCTTTCCTCTGGTTCTGGCCTTTCCGGAAACAACGGCCCCAGCAACAATACGAACGACCCGGCCCGCCGCGCTAGCTCCGGTCTTGAGCTCGAATCGAATCTTCATGGCCAGTCCAGTCTGCACAAGGGCAGTTTTATTACTGACTACAAATCCCCCCATCATGTCGACCTTTCCCCACGCCGCCCCTCCTCCCAGGACCACGTGCTAGACGATCCCTGTGCGATGGCTACTGACAGCCCTTACGGGCGGGGCGATGCTGCCTCCAGCCTTGAGGGAGACTACAAAGCGCGATCAAGCTCTGGTTACGTTTCTGAGACTATGCAGACCACGTCGAGGCATCAGCAGCAGCAACAGCATGGACAAAATGGAGTTGTACTTGTCACAACGACCATCAGCCGGGAGTCGAGGCCCGGCCCGGCTATGTTCGAGCAGATGGAGGTTCAAGAGGCGGATCCTGCGAGAACAAGTACATGGGGAGCGAGGAAGAATTCGAGCGCCGCCGGGGTGTTCGAGGAGGAGTTGATGTATGGAAAGACGGAGATTTCTGGTGGCAAACGTTGATAATGGAGATAGGAGTGATATGATGGGAGCAGGCCGCGGCATTTACAGCCGGAAGTGGCGATTCTGACCGGGTCACAGAATGGTCGGACACGAAACTGACGAGGAGTTTCATGGTTATGTACGGTATCTTATTCATGTTCTACAGGAGTTTCTTGGATACCATGGGGTGGACGCTGCAAAATACGATCAGGCGGCACTTAACTACAAACATCTTTACAGGGCATTTCATAACTGCTTGTTGAACACCAGGCCGAGCAGAATTGATTTTTCAAGACTCGAGACTGACAATTTTGTTGATGTTCGTACCGCTGGATCTGGCTTTGTGTCCCTGAGTGAGCAAGGTTCATCTACTCTGCCACTCTGCCTACTCTGCAACCAATTTGCGGACCAGGGCGGCCAACTCACCTCCAACAATGGAGCAAAGCCAAGTAATCCAGGCCATCCCCAGAACCTCAAAATTCATGACCCCACCGGAACCGGACACCCGGGATCCCCCAAGACAATCCAGTCCTCCATCTTCGTCAGCCAGACTGATCTCGCCACCCCCTGAAGCCACCAAACTTCGTCCGTCGCCATTAGCTTCGTGGCATCCTGCTAGCTCCCCCTCACCGGCCAAGATGGCGAGACATAGAAGAACAAACAGAAACCAAGCCAGCCGTCAAGCTAGCTAAATAGTCCAGAAACAAAACCACACAACAAAGAAGTCAATGACAGATTTATTTTCAGTCCTTAGGAGACCTACAGATCCACCCTTTGGCGGCTCGGGGCTGACGATCGCCGCGGGCCGTTCGGCAGGGTAGCTGGGATCTGCGTCTAATTTCCGCAGGAGGCGCAGAGGCGAGATTGGGAGATCTGGAGATGCACACAACTGACCGGGTTTGTGGGACAGGGGGATGTTATCTGATCGACTGCTCATCATACTTCAACGACCACTCTCTTATCGAGGGGGCGATGAAAACGCAGCACACAAATCACAAGGCAAAAGGAATAGTGGTATGACCATGAAATGGGCTTTCATTGTTGCTTTCGTAGCTCGTAAACGAATGTCTATCCTTGTCCATCCTTGGACCCGTATTGTACCGTGCCTGTGCCGTACCTGTTGTGTCCCCTTTGTGCCTTTTTTGTTCTCTATGTTCCGTTACAAGAAAAAAAAGCTTCCTTCCAAAACACCAAAGTTTCGGGTATCGCCTCCAAGATTTTGGGTAGTAGTTCCCAACCCCCCGAGTATGAACCCTTGTTCATCGTAATCATCCAGTGGGAAAAGGTGATGTGATCCAGCGAATGACACCCAACGGACGCAAAAGGTTGAATGTCAGAAAAAAGTGGGTATGTGCAAGAAGCGAAGTGTGTTTGTACCGCGGCGGGTGATCGCTACGAATGGGTAAGCTGCACAGCTTAAGAGGAGGCGTATGCCTTGCCGGCGCCGGAGAGGCCGCCGGAGCTGATGAGCTGGCCGTTGCCCTCGCCGACCATGAAGAACGAGTAGCGCTCGAGTTCCTCGAGGGCATCGAGCTTGGGAATGTTGGTCTGGATCCAAGAGGCAACGGCGCTGTCGTCCTCGCTGAGAGGGGCGAACTCGGTGAGCCAGACGGGCTTGCCACCGCAGATCTTGGAAGCCTCCTGGATGTGGGTGAAGAGGGTGTCGGCGGCCTCAAGGGGAGAGTACCAGTGAACAACGCAGAAGTCGTACTTGCAACCCTTGGCATCGCAAGCCTCGACCCAGTCCTGGAGCCAGTCGAGACCCTGACCGCCAATGTTGCTGTTGGTGACGGCAGGAGCGCCAATCTGAGCCTTGCCGTCGTAGGGGTTGATGTACTTGACGTGGGCGTCGGCAGCAGACGAGGCATCCATGTTGCACTGCGAGGGCATGTCGCACTCGTTGAAGGACAGGATGTGGGTAGAACCGGCCTCGATAGCACTGTTGGCGTTCTCCTCCCAGCGCTGAGTGTGGATGTCGATAGGGCCCCAGAGCATGGGAACAAACTCGACTCCGGACTGGGAAAGACCGTTGTCACTGGAGTCCCAGTTGTAGGCCCACTTGCAGGTAGGGCAGTCATTGCCGTTGGAGAAGAAGTTGCCCACGAGGTCGGCCTCGTTGTAGGCGAAGCCACGCTTGCCACCGGAGGTGCCAGTGGATCCAGACTTGGTGGTCTCCTTCTCGGAGGTCTCCTTCTCAGAAGAGTTATCGGCCACAGCCTCAGGGGTGGTGACGGGGGCAGCGGCGGGCTCGGCGGCGTCCTCCTTGGGGGAGGTGACGGGGGTGGGCACAACGGTCTGGAGAGTGGTGGGGGGAACGACCGCTGCGGGGGTCTCGACGACAACGTAGGTCGAGGTGGTGGTCAGGGGGTTCTGGGGAGCCGCGGCATCAGGGCTCGGGGCGGCCTGGCCGGGGCGGACAGTGACAGTGACCCAGTCAGTGACGATCTCGACGTGGGTGTGGGCGTAAACAATGTCGCGCTCCTCATGGGCGTGGCGGTGGGCGTTGAAGGCAACGGCCTCCTTGGCGAGGGCCAGGGAGGCAAGAGCGGTGACAGCCTGCTTGTTGAACATCTTGACGAGTGTTGTTGATGTTTCGGGTGAGTTTGTGGGTGTAGTTGTGGATTGGGAAGGCTTGGAAAGTGCGAGGTTGAGAATTTGATATGGTTGACTGGTTTTGTATCAAGTCTTTCCGAGTGAACAATGAACACCGTCGAGGCGAAGGAGTGTTGTTTGTGTTTGTTGTTTGTTGTGCTGGTCTATCAAAGACACAGAAAGGAAAGTGATGTCGAAGCTAGCGACAGGTAGAAGGAATGAATCGGTTGTTGAAGAGGGAACGTCAGGCCGGTGATGTGGGTAAAGAAAGTGTTTCGACGTTCCGGGGGGGGGACAACGAGGGTTCTTAAAAGAGCGCAGGGACAGGCAAACACGGATCAAAGCTGAGGTCGACAATGAGTGAATGTGTGGTGAGGTAGGTAGCCCTGACGGTCACCATGAGTAGAGAGGGGATACCAGACTGGGCCGATGGAGTCGTCACGGCCGGACGGTGGGTGGGGTGGAACCCCTGCAGGGGCCAGGCCTTCCGTCGCTTCCTTCTCTTTGTTCCCTGTCTCAGGGCACCTGCTGCCACTGTACCTGCCATGCTCACACCCGATGCAGGTACCACTTGGGCCGCTCTGGTGCACCTGGTGCAGGAGCGAGTCAATTGGCAGGAGCGACGCGGCCTTGGGAGCAGGCACAAGGGGTCCACAAACAGAGGGCGGTACGTCGGCCGCAAGTACCTCCCTACAGCTTTCCTTACTTGAGAGAGGTACAGTCTCGAGTCTACCTAACCTGGTTCTTCCCCCCATACCCAGATGACCTCGCACCTGCCCCTCCAGTCGCGCTCGCACAGCCGCCCACAAAGGGCCAGGCGCTACCTGCGACACTCGCGCTGAACTGGCTGGCGCTGAGGGCCAATGTTAGAAACGGAGCGCCGGAAACGGCATGTAGCTGGCGGCTGAAGTTAAGCATGCTTCTTCTTCCGGACAACAGGGCATTGGGACTTTTCCCGTACCGGATGTCCGATGGCTGTCTATGAACCATCGGGTCGCCCAGCCCCGAGCGAAGGGCACCTCCCTGTTCTGGATCCAAAAACAAGCGATCACCACCCTTCAGGGCAAGCTTCAGCACCGCCCTGGTCCCCTCAGTTCTAGACCTTTTTGGCAGTGGGGACTTCGTGTCGGCCCTGGATCAATGGACCAAGGGATGAATGATAATGACGACGAACGATTGTGCGAACGAAAAGAGTGGGAAACGGGTGGCAGGTCGAATCACATCAATTCAGACGAACAGTCGGCCCATCTTTTGCCTGCCTCTGGCCGTCCCGCGAAGAAGGAGGCACAGAGAGGCCCCTGCACAACCGCCCCATTGCCAACTGCCCGTTTCACAATCCAGCGCACCGGGCCACGTTGTCCTTGACCCCTGACTAAACCAAGCCAAGACTGGTCTTCCCCTCGCGCCTTCCTCTAAGTTATCTAGCCCCGCGCCCGGGTGGGGCCCGTGAAACGGCGGGTGGTCAACAAGCGAAATGAGCACCTGCCGCCACGGGGGGCCTTCATCCGCTTGGCGAGGGGCATTCAACCACTCACTGCACCTCGCTGAATCACAAACCCTGGCTTCGACCACGCACAAACCATCTGACGACCAGTTGACCCCCCTGGCGCTTCGGAGAAAAGAAACAGAAAACGACTCAACTGGCCGCGCGCCAATCCTGTCGTGGCCTGCCTATGCTGTATCTCTGCTCTCCCAACCCGTCGCAAGCTCCCTCTTTCGTCTTGTCTAATTTACCAGCCTGATGGTTTTCACGATCACTTTGGGGGTATCAAACGTGCCACGATCAAGCTATGAGGCTGTAATATCCCACTGCCGCGCACTCTGACCCTGTCTGCCACGACATCCCGTCCCGCGGAACCAGCATCGAGGCCCGCGGATTGCCAGACCAAGCAGCCAGCAGCCAGCAGCCAGCAGGAAAGTTTGGCCGTGTCACCCTGGCATCTTCGACCTTGGACCTTGGACCTTGGAGGTGGATCGAGATCAGAGCCTCAGGCCACAGAAGAGAGCTCCATTTCGACCACCCCTCCACCACGACGCGCTAAATGGGGCCCAGAACTTGCTTGCAGCTGCTTCTTTCGACTCAACGGGGGGACGATCCGGCTGAGGTCGACCCCAGTGCCGCCCGCTCTGCGTAAGTACTTGGTACGTTCGCGGCGTAGCCACACACGATTTGGTGATGGGGCCATGCAGAAAACTCCTACCCTACCCCCTCGTCTTGTTTATTAGCCGTTCGGTCTTAAGATGTCAGGGAAGCGAGCGATGGTGGGCAGTTGCAAAGCCTCTCACGGCCACGTCATGCGGATTCTTTTGGTCACGGCCTCCTGCCTGAAGGGGAAGACGAGGTTGGGTTGACGATTCATGCCCGGCCAGGGGCTACAGTCGTGTTCGACCTTTGCAATCATGGTGACCTCTTATTCATGGCTCACAATGTCGTCTCCGGGTTGCTGGCCGGCATCAAGTAGAGAGACCTGGTCTCTGTCTGCCCGCGTCACCGGATGAAGCAATTATCACATGCTGCTCCGAGCTTGAATGCATGGGATCGACAGCATCCAGGCCAGCTGTGCCAAGGCATGGCGTTCGAGCAATTTTTTTTTTTTTTTTTTTACCTTCTTTAGTCCAACCCCCGAGGAATCAAGTCGGAACCACAAGTCAGCCATACACGAACAGCTTGACTCCACCAAGACGCTCCTTTTCCGACCTTCGGGGCGTGATGGAGCCGTCAAAAGAAGTACTTTGGTGTCAGGTCCCCATCGCGGGCGGCTTGTCTCCGACGTTGAACTGTCAGAAAGATCTCAGCTGGTTCATTGTTTGTTCCGGCGGCACGAGACGAGCGTCCCACGGTCGACGCCTCTTTCACATGAGGCTGATCCGTCGAATTTGAGCTGATGTTTGTTTCTGTTGGGATGATGACGTACTAATTTCTTCAGTTGTTCTACCACAATTGGCTGGTCGAAGGCTGGCGGAAGCACTGCAACCGTGACAGTCGGCGGTCGTGTTGACCTTTGGTGGTGGTTGCTACGGGCGTCATTGTCCGTAAGGATTGTTCAGCTAGTCTTGTTACCTCTTTGACGTGGAGGCTTCGCACTGGAGCGCCGAGCCTAACGTTGCTTTTGGCGTTGTCCAGCGAAGCATGCGAGTGCTGTTCAGTATTGGCGTACGTATAATAGTTGAGTGCCATTCTGGTACCGGCACAGAGTACACCGCTATCAGGTTGTCTGTTCCGGATCAGACCACTCGGCATGCCCAGAATATCGAATATTTGTTTGGATCACCGGCTTTCGAGCCTGTCAATTTACATCAAACAGGTACACGTATACCATAGATCTGACAGCGACTTTGAAAACTGCAGCCGTCACCAGCCGGCAGCCTTTGAGACGGTCAGGTCTGCCTACCATCAGTGTCGCTGTCTAGGAAGGTCTCTTTCTCTCTCTCTCTCTCTCCCTCTCTTGCTCTCTCTCTTGCTTCCCTTGTCGTCGACACCTCGTCTTTTGGGGCAAGCTCATCGTCTTCCAAAACAGGACGTAATCAGCAGCCAGCTTCCGATACCAGCGATAAATCGCGAGTCAGCCCAAGTACTACTCGAGCACCTGATGTAGCGTATAGCACGGCGGCGTACCCATAATGCAGCGGACAAGGCCGGCTCTGACGACTCGACCTGCGGCCTGCCTGTGATGCAATGCACCACGTGTTCGCCGGATGGGGTACGGGCTACAGCACGACACCCGACGCTCAACAGGGTAATCGACAGATTCGGAACGGTGCGGAAGGCAAGTCGCGTCCTCAGGGGACGGCCGCGTTCAATCAATCTTGGTGAAGACTTTCCGAGTGGATGGTCTTCGATGCGAAGGTCACGAGGTTCGGTGTCGAGCAGGTCGGTCGGTCGGTCGGTCAGCGGCAGGGCAGCCCTCGAGTGACCATCCGGTGGCCAGTGTCCCGACGTTCTCTTGAGAGCGACCCAGGATGAGGATCCGTATGGCCAATCACGCCTTGGCACCCTTTCATCTTGGTACACAAGCGGCACATCAATGGTCCGTTTGGCTGCCGCCATGACAATCATCATCCTCGTCCACGTGATGTCATGTCTCGCCCAGCCCGTGAATGACGGGGAGTCGGCCTCACAGGGCTGAATCGGAACTTCGGTTGATCACGCAGTGGGCCTCAGAATGAACATTGTCATCGTTTCGCAGACGGCTGGAAGACGGCACAACTAGCTTGCAACTTACGAAAGGAATCGGACGCACCCACCCAACTCATTCCTGAAGACGTTCGCAAACTCATCATCATGGACCTGACACCGCACCACCACATGCCAGCTCTCCTGCCCACACCGACAATGCTGCCACCGGAGGATTTTGATTATGGCGTGTTCCTCGAGGACGGAGACATAGCATTCGGCATGAGCGATGCGTACCTGAACGCCTCCAGCTCCGATCCGGATTCCGGTCAGAACCTGTCGTCGGCAGTCGGATCGAACCCCAACGACACCGCCGTCGCGCCGTCCACACAGAAGAAGCTCGAGAGGAGAGGCCACACCAAGAGCCGAAGGGGCTGCTTCAACTGCAAGCGCAGACGCATCAAGGTGCCGTGCCGAAGCCCGGTTTGGCCAGATCGGCTCGTCTTGTCCATGCCATGCTGACCATGTTTTGCAGTGCCAGGAGACGCATCCAGCATGTGGGCACTGTCGCAAGTCGGGCCTCCAATGCGAGTACCCCAGCATGCCGCAGATCACACACCAGCCCCAGCACCAGATACCCATCTTCAGCATGGATGACATGCGCTTTTTCCAGCACTTCCTTCTGCAGTGTTACCCACATCACCCTCTCGGCAACGAGAATGTTTGGACCCACGAGGTGCCCTGCCTCTCCCACACTGTATGTAGGCTGCATCCCGCGACCCTTTTTATGAGACCAGACTAACACGCCACAGCACCCCTATCTCATGCACGCCATTCTCGGCCTCGCCGCCTGCGAGCTCACGGGGCAGGACCCTTCGGTCCTGCCCCAGGCCATGGTTCACCGCACAAAGGCCATCCGTGCCATGAAGAAGTCTCTCGCCGAGATGCCCCGGCGCGGCCTGACCCACGAGCAGGCCAATGCCCTCATCTCGGCTTGCTTTGCTCTGACATTCCAGTCCGTTCTCCTCGACGACGGCATGCCCGAGTACATGGCCTTCATTCGCGGCATCGTCGTCGTCGGCATGCAGATGGCCGCCCGCCGCATCCGACCCATCTTCGCCAACATTATGGAGGAGGAAGCCAACGCCCTGCTGCAGCCCGTCATGGAGAGGGTGCCCCTGCTGCCGGCCGCGTGGGTCGACAGCGCCGTCGCCGGCATAGAGGGCCTGGCGTCTTTGTGCGGCCCCGTCGATTCCACGGCCGCCGAGTACCACGCGCGCCTGCTCGACATGGCCGTCGACCTGAAGCGGTCGTCGTGGGAGGGGTACCAGCGGATGAAGGAGCACTACGGATGGTGGATCATGCTGCCGCACGAACGGTTCCAGATGGTCATCGATCGTGGGAGCCAGGTCATGGTGCTGCTGGCGGCGCACTGGATCGCGCTCAAGCAGATCATGGCTGATATTACGCAGCACGAGTACGACGTGCGGCAGAAGGCGCCGTCTGAGAGAGACGAGACGGAGGAAGGCATGCTGAGGTGGCTGCGATACTTGAACAACCAGGTGGACGAGGCGCACAGGGGGTATAATGCGTGGCCTGAGTGGGTGGTTGATCAGCTGAATCGGGATCTGTCGTTCTTTGGGAAAAAGATGTGACTGTCGACAGGGCGGGTTGAAGATATGTTTCATGACAGGACAAGTTATTCTTTACTCATTACTGATGTTCAATGAAGCAGGCCTCGAATTCGTACAGGTCGTTTCTAATGGGACTCCTATGGTATACTGCATGAATTCAGTTGTCTGTCACTCACTGCAATTCGTGTCTTGTCAGAATGTCTCGAGAACCCCGAAATGAGGCCCTCCGTCGATCACGGCTGATTCAGGCCCTCCACGCCGTCTGTCGAACCCCGGCGTACAATTGGCTCGTTTTCATCGTATCGTTCAACAAGCACCGCCCCGCCCGCACGCGACCGCCGATCGACGAAAGCTTGTCTGCTGGTGAGGCCGTCTTGGCAGGGCTGGGGGCTGTGCTGCCGTATCTCGCGTTTGTGTTATTCAGTGTAAATGTTTCGGATTCTGCCTTGGGTCTCATCTGCCAGACTGGAAACTTGAGTTACCAAGTGAAGGGATGCTGTGCCCCTCTGGAGCCATGATCTCGGTATAAAGACGGCTTCTCCCACTTGCATTGGTACTCTAGTAGGATCTGAACGCCACGACCATTACGAGACCAAGATATCAATCGAGTACAGTTTAACTCTCTAAGAAGATCATATATCAATCAGTATTCAAGACCAATCCCGAGACGTCACCAACAAGCATTCATTATGTCTACAACAATCGAGGCACCCCCAGTCTACACCCTCACCGCCCCTCGATCATCGACCTCCTCCACGACCACCTCCCTCCCAGCCTACACCTCCGTCTCCTCCCGACAGTTCACGGCAACAGTAAGCCTCAAGATCCTCTCTCCGGGGAAACCCCTCCTCTCCCTGCCCGGGCCCCCAGCCCCGCGCCCCATCCCAGTCCACGACACCGCCGTCTCCCCCTCCCAGCCCCCAAAATACATCTCCCTCCGCACAACCCGCTGCTCCGGCACCGCGACCCTCGTCCGAGGCGACAACACCTCCTCCCCCGCCCTCGCAACCACAGCCTACCGCTTCGGCCCCGGCCGGCCTCCCACCCTGACGCTCCATGCTCACCCCTCCGACGCCTCCGACCAGGCAAACGCGGACGCGGACGCGGACGCGGGCGACTTCTCGACGGAGCTGACGGCCCCAACCTTCTCTCGCGCGACGACCCTCTCGAGTCCCGTGGGGCGGTATCGGTGGCGGTACCCCTCGCGCGGGGAGAAGGCCGACCTAGGTCACGGGGAGAGCTCGCTCCTCTTGCTCGAGCGCCTGGCACCCTCCGACGAGGGCGGGAAGGATGCCAGAGAGGGCAGGTTGGTTGGGTACCTGTCCCGTAGAAAGGGGGCCGCGGCCGGGGAGGGCGGGGACCTGCAGCTCGATCTGACGGCGGCGGACGATGGGTTTGGGTACGGCGTGGACGAGAAGAAGACGCGGAGCGAGGGCGCGGGGCGGGAGGTGCTCGAGCTGGTCGCTGTTGCGAGCTGTATTGCCATGCTCAAGAGGGAGGTGGATCGGTTGCGTTTGAAGCAGGGGCTCGTCCTGGCGGGAGCGGCGGGGGCTTCGTAGGCTGGTGTCATGATGCAGTCTTTGCTACAATGTCGGGTATAGGGTTCTCAACAGCGCTGGTTTCTGTCTCTCTGATTGTGAAGGTGGGAAAGTGGCGTCTTCGTCAGCAGACAGGTCAGTTCTGTATCTTTGGCCAGTCAGGACGACCTCCAGGTTTTGTTGCGATACTCGATACTCCATTTCTACTATCTCAGGATATCCAATATAACACACGATGCCACTTACACAGACCGTCCTTCTCATATTTATACCAAAAGTAAAGCGTGACGGCTCATGCCGTGCCCCGTCCATCTATCTCAACTCCTCGCTCAACGACTCGGTCGCATTATACCCATTGCTATCGTCCCACCTCTCAAAGGCGCGTTGATACTGTGAAACAAGTCAGTAACTGCTTATGCTCGAAGCACAAGGCTACCGCCGCAAAGAGGATAACGTACCGCAAAGACAAAGTTCAGAATCAGCGCCACCATCAGCGCAACACTGATCACCAGCGGTCCAATCACGTTGTCAAAGTCCTTGCCGCTGCGCTCAATGATCATCCGCCTCCTGACGCGCATCATCCAGTATCCCCAGCCGCCAGCAAACACGGCAATCAAAATGTACATGATGCCCATAATCTCGGCCAGCGTGTTGCGCCCAGCAGCTGAGTACAGGCTGACGGCCAATCCGCCGAGCAGGATGCAGATGTGCTGCCACTTGAGGAATGTGCGCTCGTTGGCCAGCCATACCTTGGGCTCGATCTTCAGTTCGCCCGTATTCTTGATCCACTCGCGCGGCTCGACAACACCCTCAGGCAGCGGCCTCTCGCGCTCATGACGTGCGCGGGAGTACCGCGAAAGCGAGAAGCTGGGCAAGACCGCCGAGAGGGTGCCGTAGCCAGAGTTTTGGTCCTTAGGCTGGTTCTCCTGGTCCTCATCTTGCTCATCGTCATGCTCCCGGCCCTCGCTGGGCTCGCCGGCTTCGTCAACGGTGGGCTCCCTCGGCACAGAGCGCGCGAGGCTCGACTCGGCTGCCATGCGGTCGGCAAGGTACGACTGGCTGGCAGGCGAGCTGCGCGACGCCTTGTACGAGCTCACACGCTTACCGAGGAAACTGCCAACGGCGCCCTCATCCTCGGCCCGCTGAGAGCGACGCTTCTCCTCGGCCTCAAACGCCTTCTGCGGGTCCTTGCGGATATCGCCCTCAAGGTCGCTGAGCCAGAAAGGCAAGTTGTTGACATAGTCCTCAAAGAGGGAAGCCACACCGTGCACAAACTTGGAGAAGCGCGGAGCCGGATGCACGAGATGGGAACCCATGAGATCCTCGATCCACGCAGGGCGCTTCTTGCCATGATCACGAAGCTTGATCTCCAGAACGGCGTAGGGGAAGCGGGAGACCTCACTCTGGTTGATGTCCTTGAAGGGGTAAGTCAGGTTGCGGTCGTCAATCTCGAGGCGGTGCCACTGGCTCGGGTCGCGGCACGGGCGATCCCTGTCGAGGGTGTCCTCACGGATAAAGGCAAGCTCGGTGTCAAGGGAGATGCGCACGCGGTCGTCCGAGGGCTTCTGGAAGGCACTGCGGACGTAGTTGGCGCGGAGAACGGGCTGCAGGCCTTTCTCCTGGACGAACTTGTCGAGCTCGTCGACAGTCTTGCGGAAGGCCTCGACGTCATTGGCGGCCTGGCTCTGACGCTTCATCTTCTGGATCGTCTTGTCCATCTTGTATTCGCCATCGAGGAACGGCTTGACATACTTCTCTTTGATGACCATGCGGCGCTCCGCGCTGAAGCCGTGGTCGCCAACCGTCTTCTGCTCGAGAGTCAAGTCGGGCTTGGACGACAGCTGACCGTACCACCGGACACGGAAGGAGGAGGCCTCTGCCTGGCGGTCGACCTTGTTGGAGTAGAGCTCGAACTTATCGTTGTCAAAGTAGAGAGACGTGATGGTGGGGTCGTTAGCCACATCCAGACCCTTGGAGGACTGCTCGCTATAAACGAGGGCAGGCAGGCGACGTAGGATGTAGGTCTTGACCTCGAGGAGGTTGTCTGGGTGAACCCAGAACTTGTGTGCCGTGTAGCGCTCGCCATTGTGCGTCTCGCCCTGCTCCTCGAGCTCGGTGGGCAGGTGAATCTCGGCGGCCTCGTCTTCTAGTTGCTGGCGCAGAGCATAGTAGAGGATGGACAGCTTGTTGAGGAGCGGGGAGTAGCCCTGCTCCGAGTTGAAGGGGCGGCGCGACAGGCTCAGCTGCATCATGGGGCGGACCTTGTAGCGACCACCCCGCTTGCGGTCATGCTTCTTGACAATCTTGAGGAAGGCAGTGTAGTTGATGTTGCTGTACTTCTTCAGCTCGCCAATCTCGTTGACGATGCTGTCGAGCTCAGCCTCGAGACCCTTGAGCTCCTTCTTCTGCTGGGGTGTCAAGGAACGGGGCTTGGACTTGTCTTGGGCGCTGCCCTCGGCGGGGACCATGTCCTTTAGCTTCTCAAAGGCGGCTTCGACGCGGTCACGCAGGCCTTCTACGGTCTTCTCCTGGAACTCGGCAACCTTCTCGAGCTGGGTGTTGAAGATCTCGTCACAGAAGCGGCTCTCGTCCTCCTCGGTCCAGGGAACGTCCTCATCGTCGTACTTGTCCTCGCGCAGGAGGGACTTGAGCTTGGCGTAGTCAATGTACTTGTCCTTCCATGGCGCGTAGACGGATTCGCGCAGCGTCTTGCCGAAACGCATGGTGACGGAGCCCAGCAGCGGGTGTCACTGATTCGGAAGGGTAGACGGGGGGGGGGGGGGGGGGGGGGGGGGCGTGATTGTGTGGAGATGTCGATTGAGACGATGTCGGTCGATTGCGGTCTCTGGTGACGTTTGGTCGGACGTATCCAACGTCAATTGAGAACCCTTCGAAGATAGGTCTGATGACCGTGATGAATGATGCGAGGGATGGATGGCAGAGAACAACACAAGAGCAAAAGAGGGTGCAAGGTGGGAGGATAAAGTTCGTCAACCCAACCCCAAAGCCCAGGCCAAGCAAGGATGATGGGATGGAGCTCCTCCCTTGTGATACTGCCCCACTCACTCGTTCACCTGCCGTCGCCCAGCTAGCTCGTCCAGGCCGACCAGGCCGTCCAGCCAAAGGCCGATTGACCCCCAGCATCCATTGCCCTATCAGCACCCGCTATTCGAAGCACGTGTCGTGTCTCGTCCTCTGCCAGATCAAGACCCCCTGAGACCTGCCATTGAAGCTGATGGCATAAAGCTGATGGCATAGAGCTGATGATGGCAGACCTTTGATGAGCTTGTCTCGACCTGGGTAGCAAGACCAAGCCACAGCATTGGTCAATTCCCAATTCTTCACTTAAATGACGCACTTTTCCATGTTTACCGATATCCGTATCGAGGACTCGCAAACATGTCCACATCATCCAAACAACATTCGTCCGACCATGATGTAGAGTCCTGAACAAGACATGCTCAAAAGGAAGCACAGCATTACACACAGTGAATCCTACTCTACCTCATCTCACCCCTCGAGACATGACATAATCATACAGCAGGACATAACACTGCACTCCAGGAACCAGCGTGTTGTATTTGATAATTGATATCACACGTGACTTGAGACATTTATACATCAGACTGACAAACTGACAAAACGATCCTGACCCGATACTCCCATCTCGTGGTATCATTAAAGATTCCAGTTTCCAGATTCATACAAACCCCCCCCCCCGTCATCCTTTTCTCGTGAAAATCACACCCCTTGCTCAAGCCACAGCCGCGGCGTGCTTGGCGCGCGCGCTGAAGATCTCCTGCGGCGTGTGCTTGACGATGCCGCCCGTCACAGGCAGAGCGGTGTAGCTCTCGAGGTACAAGTCGACCTCGCGAGCCGCCTGTCGGCCCTCGTTGATGCCCCAGACGATGAGCGACTGTCCTCGGCGACAGTCACCTGCCGCGAAGACACCCTCCAGGTTGGTGGCGTACTTGCCGGGCGCCGTCTTGACGTTCTTGCGGGCGTCCTTCTCGATGTCGTCGCCGAGGATGCGAGCCTCAGGGCCGAGGAAACCCATGGAAAGCAGCACGAGGTCCGCCGGGAAGAATTGCCGCGACTCCTCGAGCTTCTTCATGTCCCAGCCGCCCGAGGGCGACTTGGTCCACTCGACACGAATGGTGTTGATGCCCTTGACGCGACCGCTGCCGTCGTCGACAAACTCCTCCGACATGATGCAGTACTCGCGAGGGTCCTTGCCCGTGTGCTGCTTGACCTCGGTGTGGCCGTAGTCTACGCGGTAGATGCGAGGCCACTGCGGCCAGGGGTTGTCGCTGCCGCGCTGCGGGGGCGGCTGCGGCAGCAGCTCAAAGTTGGTCACCGACTTGGCTCCATGACGGACCGAGGTACCAATGCAGTCGTTGCCCGTGTCACCACCGCCGATGACGATGACGTCCTTGTCCTTGGCCGAGATGTATGAGCCGTCGGTCAGCTCAGAGTCGAGCAGCGACTTGGTGTTCTTGTGCAAGAACTCCATCGCGAAGTGAATGCCCTCCAGTTCGCGGCCCTTGATGGGGAGGTCACGGGCCACCGTCGCACCAGTCGCGATGATGACGGCATCGTTCTGAGCGCGGAGGTCAGCCAAGCTGGGCTGACCCTCCTCACCAACGGCGACACCACACTTGTAAAGGACACCCTCCGCACCCATGAAGTCGGTACGGCGCTTGACAATGCGCTTGTCAAGCTTCATGTTGGGGATACCGTACATCAGGAGACCACCGGGGCGGTCAGCCCGCTCGTACACCGTTACCAGGTGACCAGCACGGTTGAGCTGGTCGGCAGCGGCGAGACCAGCGGGGCCGGAGCCGATGATGGCAATGTTCTTGCCGGTGCGGACCTTGGGAGGACGGGGCACCATCCAGCCCATGTCGAAACCACGGTCAATGATGGCGCACTCGATCGACTTGATGCCGACGGGGTCCTCGTTGATGCCGAGGACACATGCACCCTCGCAAGGAGCCGGGCAGACGCGACCAGTGAACTCGGGGAAGTTGTTGGTCATCAGAAGACGGTTGAGGGCGTCCTGCCACTGGTTCTGGAAGACCAGCTCATTCCACTTGGGAATGATGTTGGAAATAGGGCAACCAGTCTCCGACTGGCAGAAAGGAACACCACAATCCATGCAGCGGGCCGACTGGTACTTGAGCTCGTCCTCGTTCAGACGGCTGGAGAGCTCGGCCCAGTCCTTGGTGCGCGTCTTCGCGCTGCGGTACTTCTCCGCGCGGCGCTGGTACTTCATGAAACCCTTGGTTTTGTCCAGCACGAGGGCGCGCTTCTTCTCCGCAGCGCTGTCGCCAATGGTCTCCTCGATGTCCTGAAGCTTGGCGGCCTTCTCCTCCTTCTTCTTATGCTGGACACCAGACACGATGGGTAGGTTGTACTCATTGGCCTTGGCCTCGGCAGCCTTGGCGGCCTCCTCCGCGAGGACACGCTTGTAGTCGACAGGCAGAACCTTGACGAAGCGGGGGAGGGCACGGTTGAAGTCGACCAGGATACGAGCGGCAAGCTCCGAGCCCGTGTAGTGGTGGTGGTCCTCAATGAGACCGCGCAGGTAGGCGATCTCGGTAGGGTCCTCGACCGGGCCGGCTTCCACCATCTCCATGTTGAGCTTGGAGTGGAAGTCGTTGTTGATGTCAAGGACATAGGCAATGCCACCAGACATACCGGCAGCGAAGTTACGGCCAGTGCTACCGAGGATAATGACACGGCCACCGGTCATGTACTCGCAGCCGTGGTCACCGACACCCTCGACAATAGCAGTGGCTCCGGAGTTGCGGACGGCGAAACGCTCGGCAGCAACACCGCGGAAGAAGCAGCTACCGCTGGTAGCACCATACAGACAGGTGTTGCCGATGATGATGTTCTCCTCGGCCTTGAAGACGGCATTGCGGGGAGGATAGACGATCAGACGACCACCGGACAAGCCCTTGCCGACGTAGTCGTTGGAGTCGCCCTCGAGCTCGAGAGTGACACCGGGAGCCAAGAAGGCACCGAAAGACTGACCACCGGAACCCTTGATGTTAACGTGGACGGTATCCAGGGGCAGGCCAGCCTCGCCGTAGCGCTTGGAGATGTGGTACGACAGCGACGTGCCCATGGCACGGTCAGTGTTGGTGATGTCGCACTCAATCCTCGAGGGAAGGCCCTTGTCGAGGGTAAGTTCAGCTTCAGAGATGAGCTTGTTGTCGAGACGGACGTAGAGCTTGTGGTCCTGCTTGCGAACGTTGAAGGTGGCGACACCGGGCCTCAGCTTGTGGGCGGGAGTCAGCAGTAGAGACAGGTCGATGTTCTGCGTCTTGCTGTTACGGAGGTCGTCGCGGACCTTGAGGACCTCAGCATGGCCAACCATCTCGTTGATGGTGCGGAAACCAAGGCGCGCCATGATGGCACGAAGCTCGTTGGCGAGGTAGTAGAAGAAGTTGATGACATGTTCGGGAGTACCGGTGAACTTCTTGCGCAACTCGGGATCCTGAGTAGCAATACCGACAGGGCATGTGTTCAAGTGACAGTTGTGAGTAACGAGGCGATCTGCCAACTGGAAATGACCTCCGGAGACTTGAATCCCACGATACTCGCCATCAACAGCGTCCGAAACAGTGAACGGTCGAGCATCATGGGTGTAGTACGTCTTTTGGACGTCCATCTTCTTGCGGCTAAGCAGCAGATGATGCTGGAACTTCGCTGAACCCAAGCCTAGGTAGAGGATATAGGCCATACCAGCCCCATCCTTGTTCTGGAAGCTGTTGTCGTCGAGCGCCGTGCTTCTCTGATCAATGCTAGTGACAGAGATGCCACAGCTGAGAGCCAGGGCCTTGAGATCTTCGACGATCTTCTTGTGCTCCTCACCGACCTGGGTGAATCTGTACGTATTGTGAGACTTGACGTAGCAGCCGTCGGATTCAATGAGGCCAGCAATGACTGCCAGGCGAGTGTCCTCATCAGCGTTCATGTAGCAAGCGGGGATACCAATAGACTTGTCGTTGAGTATACCAAGCGAGCGTAGTCCGTCGAGAACCGGCGTCCATTGATACCCGGATTCGTTCTGGTCCGAAGTGATGGCATAGGTGTACGTATCGACCTTGTTGACGCACTGGCCGCCAGGAATCACATCACCGGCCTTGCTGGAAAGGCGTTGCAAGAGCTTGACTGGACGAGCTCCATCGGGTCGCTTCTCATTGAGCCTTTGGACGTAGTTGTGAAGCCAGACTTTATGCTCCAAGTCGGCACTGCAGATGGTAGTTGATCCCTTTGAACCATCGCCAATCCAGAGACCAAGGTAGTAGGGGTCGAGCGGTACAGGTCGCACAGTGGGCGCTGTAGCAGGCTGGTAGATGAGCGAAGCGCGGAACAGCTTGAGGTGAGAGCGCTTCACCTCCTTACTACACATGGCTTCGTACTCCATAACCGTCATGGCGAAGCCCTCGCCGTCCCGGATAATACTGGGGTCTATGACGTGGTGATGGTCGCTCATCAAAATCTCATGAACAAGAGCGGCCTGGGCTGGGGTCTTGAATCTGCGGAAGACCTTGCGGAAACCCTTGCAATGGCATAGATTCTTGGTCGCGAGATCCTCGCGAAGGCTCTCAAACCGGTCTTGATCGTTCTGGACGGCTTCCAATTGGCTTGAATCAACCAAGGGCGAGCCTGCTGGAGGACCAGAAGAAGTGGTAGGTCTCGACGTTGTTTTGTGTGACTCGGTAAGGTTGCCTAGTGAGCTAGGAAGCTCATGATCGAGGAAGGGAACGCTATCGTCGCCGATGTCGTACATAGGAGTGTCCTCAGGGAAGTCATCAAAGTTGTGCTCGATATGAGGGTTGTCTAAGTACTTGGCCATAGCTGTATGCATAGCTTCTCGGACCAGACCTGGCTCTTCCTTAAGTTCCAAGTTGGCGATATGGCGAAGGACTGAATCGATCTCGGTTGACATCTCATGGCCTTGGTGGAAGTGATCATCCAGGACTGAGTCAACGAAAGTATGAGCCTGGTCCAGAGTCGGCTGCTCACTGCTCTCAATGAGCAAGTTCTTGTAGAATGTGTGGGCAAGCTGATCCCAATTGAGTTCACCAGCCTCCTGTGTCACGGAAGTCCTGATACACCTGGTAAACCATGTGACAGACATGCCAGAGAGGGAAGGCTGAGTTCCGTAGGTTCTGAGGGGCAGAATATGGTCAGGCGTGCACTTGAAGGACACCTTTGGACGTCCGTCGAACTCTTGGTAAGTGATCTCTTTGAGAGGACCCGTGACTGCTTCCTGGGTGGCGAGGCACATGACAGGTAGATCATTTTCGTCGAAGAGGATATCGCCGATTTGTACGTCGTCCAATCGCTTGTTACCAGTAGAGGTACGGACCATGGTTGAAACCTCAAGGCATTTGCGCATCATGATACAGCCCATGGCGATCAAAGGAGTCGTAGCGAAGCCCCATTCCTCTGCACCAAGCAGACAGGCGATGGCGATGTCGCGGCCGGTCCTCAGTTGACCGTCTGTCTGGACGACGACACGGCCACGGAGATCGTTGAGGACTAGCGTCTGGTGGGTCTCGGCAAGACCAAGCTCCCAGGGCAGACCGGCGTACTTGATACCAGTCCAGCGAGACGCACCAGTACCACCGTCATGGCCAGAGACGAGAATGTGGTCGGCCTTGGCCTTGGCGACACCGGAGGCGACGATACCGACACCAACCTCAGAAACAAGCTTGACAGACACGCGCGAGCGAGGAGCAGAGCACTTGAGGTCGTAGATGAGCTGCTTCAGATCCTCGATGGAATAAATGTCGTGGTGGGGGGGAGGTGAGATGAGGCCGACACCGGGTGTGGAGTGGCGAGTACGAGCAATCGACTTGGAGACCTTGTGACCAGGCAGCTCACCTCCTTCACCGGGTTTGGCGCCCTGCGCCATCTTGATCTGGAGCTCGTCCGAATCGGCGAGGTAGTTGGATGTGACACCGAAACGTCCAGAGGCAATTTGCTTGATGGCAGAACGCATCGTGTCTCCATTGGCCATGCGCTGAGACCGCTCGGGATCCTCACCACCCTCACCCGTGTTAGACTTGCCACCGAGCCTGTTCATGGCAACAGCCAGGGTAGAGTGAGACTCCATGGAGATGGAACCATAGGACATGGCACCCGTGCAGAAGCGGCGAACAATCTCAGTCCATGGCTCGACCTGGTCGATGGGCACAGCATCGCGATCCTCGAACTTGAAGTCGAGGAGACCACGGAGGGTGCAGTTTTTGATCTGCTCGTACTCAGACAGTGAGTAGGCCTCATAC
Organism: Verticillium nubilum; assembly: GCA_002851675.1. NCBI lineage: Eukaryota > Fungi > Ascomycota > Sordariomycetes > Glomerellales > Plectosphaerellaceae > Verticillium > Verticillium nubilum. The sequence goes on along the minus strand of NMXI01000004.1, from coordinate 476,775 downwards.
GACTTGTCGTTCTTGGTGCGAACAGCATCTTGGATGTTGGCGATGGATGTAGGGTCGTTGATGTGGGCCTCACCACCATCACGCCAGTGGTACTCGCCGGACTCGGGGAGACCGGAGACGCCGACAGTGTAGCGCGAGGGGAAACCCCTCTCGTGGAAGCGGAAGGCATCCTCGGCGATGTACTCGAACTTGGAGCCCTGGATGCGAGAGGCAGTGCCCTTGAAGCAACGCTCGACGATAGAGTCGTCGAGACCGAGAATCTCGAAAATCTGAGCGCCCTTGTAACTGGCGAGGGTGGAGATACCCATTTTGCTCATGACCTTGAGGATACCGCCGTCGCAAGAGTGCTTGTAGTTGTGGATGAGGGTGTCATTTGAGAGCTTCTTCTTGATGAGCTTTTCGCGGTTGAGCTTGAGGATGCACTCCATGGCGAGGTACGGGTTGATGGCATCAGCACCATATCCGAGGAGGACACACATGTGGTGGACCTCACGTGCTTCGGCGGTCTCGAGAATGATGGCGGCGTGGGCACGCCACTTGTTGCTGACAAGGTGGTGGTGAACCATGCCAGACGCCAGCAGAGCGGAGACAGGCACGCGCTCAGCGGATGTAGCTCTGTCGGAGAGGACGATGATGCGATCCTTGGCCTCGATGGCGGCGGTAGTCTCGTCGCAGATGAAGTCGAGGTGGCGCAAGTAGCCCTCAACACCCTCGGACTTGGGGAAGGTGAGATCGATGGTCTTCACAGTCCACTCCGAGTACTGCGTTGCCATGTTTTTGATAGCGTTGAACTCAGGAATCGAGAGGATGGGGCTGGGAAGCAGGAGACGTCCGGTCTGGGAGGCATCCATCTCGAGCAGATTGCCCTGTGGACCGACGTAGCACTCCAGGGACATGACTACCGACTCACGAATGGGATCGATGGGAGGGTTCGTGACCTGGGCGAAAAGCTGACGGAAGTACTCATAGAGCAGACGAGGGGCCTGTGACAAGCAAGCCAGAGGAGCATCGTTACCCATGGAACCAAGGGCCTCCTTCTCATCAGAGGCCATCGGCGCGAGCAGAAGGCTCACCTGTTCGTGAGTGAAGCCGAAAGCTAGGAGGAGAGGGTCTTGCTGCAGCAGGGTGTCGTCTGGTTTGGCCGCAAGGTCGAAAGAGCCCTCGAGCTTCTCCTGGACCTTGGACATGGTCAGGAGATTGTTGTCGAGCCACGAACGGAAGTCATGGCGGCTGGAGACGGCCTCCTTGAGCTCCTTGTCGTCGATGATACGGCCGGCGACAGTGTCGACGAGCAGCATCTTACCAGGCTGGAGACGGCCTTTCTGGATGACGGTCTCGGGCTCAACGGGAATAGTACCGACTTCAGACGCGCAAATGATGCGGTCGTCGTCCATGACATAGAAACGGCAAGGTCGTAGACCGTTACGGTCGAGGTTGGCGCCGCAGAAGCGGCCATCGGCGAAGGTGAACAGAGCAGGGCCATCCCAAGGCTCCATCTGGCACGCGGCCCACTCGTAGAAAGCGGCCTTGGTGGCGTCCATGTGAGTGTTGCCCTGCCAAGCCTCGGGGACCATCAGCATAACAGCCTCGGGCAGCGACAGTACGCCATTAATCGTGAGAAGCTCGAGAACGTTGTCAAAGGCAGCCGAATCCGAACCGCCATCCTCGACAATGGGGTAGAGTTTCTCCAGCTCATCCTTAAAGACATCGGACTGCATGACGCCCTCACGGGCCCTCATCCAGTTCTTGTTGCCACGCAGTGTGTTGATCTCACCGTTGTGAGCAGCCCATCGGAGAGGCTGGGCACGATCCCACGAGGGGAAGGTGTTGGTAGAGAAACGAGAGTGCACCAGAGCAAAGTGACCCTCGTAGTCGGCATTGACCAGATCATGGTAGTACTGGTACACCTGGACAGGAGCCAGCTGGCCCTTGTAGACAATGTTCTTGTTCGACAGGGAGCAGAGGTAGAACCAGTTATGCAGGCCAATGGTATGGGTGGCGCGCTTCCTCAGAATGAAGAGCTGGATCTCGAAGTGACGGTCGTCGAACTTCTCAGGATCGATGGTCTCAGGCGCGTCGCCGGTGCCGTAGGCAGAGGCGAGGACGACGAAGGGCTGAAGAATGATGGGTTCGCGAGACTTGGCAGCGGGACCGAGTAGGGTCGAGTCGACGGGAGGCCTTCGCCATCCCAGGACTCGCAAACCCAACGATTCGGCAATGTCTTCCAACTGCCTCTTGGACTCCTGAAGAGTCTCCTCGTCGGGCTTAAAGAACAGGTTTCCCACGGCGTACTGGCCCAGAGGAGGCAGTTTAATGTTCTCCTCGCGCTCAAAGTTCTTGATGAAGAACTTGTGAGGGATGGACGTCATGACGCCAGCGCCATCACCGTCTCGTACATCAGAACCCACAGCACCTCTGTGGGTCATGTTGCAGAGTAGGTTGCGCGCATCGCTGACAATCTTGTGGCTAGGCTTGCCCTTGATGTGGCTTCAAGATGGTCAGCTGTGTTTTCGTACAAGTGAGCTGTGGGATGGACGACGTACCAAGCGAAGCCTACACCGCAAGCATCTTTCTCAAGGTCTGGGTCATACAGACCTCTGTCCAAAGATGATTAGCAACAGTGACGAGCAGGTGGACAGCAGGCTGGACGTACTGCTTCACCGGCAGAGCACCTGCCCAGGAGGTGTTACCCTCCTCCTGGTACTCATAGGGAGTGTATTGCTCTTTTTCAGTGTCGAAAGAAATTTGTTGGTCGTTGAACTCCTCGGGCAGGCCCATGCTAGGCGACAACCGTCGGCTTGTCGTGGGAGAGGGGTTCGGAAGAGGAGTGTAAAAGGTGTGCGATCGTCGAGGGGAGCAGATCAAGCTGCACGTGCGGCGAATCTAATAGAAAGGGCGCACCCGTCGTTAGTAGGAGATCCTGAGCAAAATGTTCGACGCAATCCTTGGTATTGTGCGTGAGAAGAGAGACCAAGGCAAGATGAGATCCGGGCAGAGTTTTGGTTTTCGTGCATCGCGGGGTACGTTTGCGGGCCGGAAACGGATGATACGGTCATTTGAGACTTTAATATGAGATGGCTGTTCCTTCCAAATTTGAGTTTGGATGGCTGCCAACTCAATTTGATTTCTCGGCCAGGCGATTCAAACCCTTGGAAATACTGCCAGAGCCTCAAGTCAATGGCTCAATAAGTCGTCTCCAATTCGCCCTCATGCAAGGAGCCATGTGCAATGCGGGTGACTAGATTGATCTCATGGCCACCTCGCCACGAAAGGTGTTTGCCCTGGCAATCAATCTGTTGTTTGACTGCTGAGAGAAAGCAACAGGAAATGACGTCCACAAATCCCATTTCATCTCGAATCTTGTCTCACCAGGAGCAGATTCGCAGCGAGAATGAAAGCGTAGCCATGCAAGTGCGGCGCGCGGCGTAGTGTCTAGCGAGGAGTGGAGCGTTGGCAGACCGCCAATGGATGCACGCGGAATGGCAAGCAAATGCGGCATTGATAGGCTGACAGGCCATCGTCACCCGCCAGCAGCCATTCGAGCCTCCACTGACATTGTTGAGCTGGCAGGTCGATGGAGCCCTGGCGCGGCTCCCTGTCTGAATCGCAGCAGGCTGACATCACCGCGACCGGGGCAAGGGGACAGTACCCCCATACGCGCCCAAATTCCCATGCTTCCACCAAGAAAATCGGACGATTGCATGTGCTGGAGCTGGTACAGTTCATTCGTTTTCCTGGTCTTGCTGGTTTTTCGGGCGCGAGGGGGCTGGCGGTCGAATTGCCGGTCTTGCTTCGTCTTCTCGATTTGGAGGTCCCCCGGAACTTTCCTCCCTTTCTCAAATCGCCGCTTGTTGTTGATCCAGTCGGTCCTTTGGACTCCGGTTGATCGTCCATTCCGCTCGTGGTCTCATATTGCCGATGGAAGAGGCGGGGATTTGTGGAGGGAAGACAAGGAGTGGCATAGGCGCAGGCACGACTTACCAAATGTCGAATTCTGTACTTCTGTGTACTTCACAGTAATTTGGGGGGGGGGGGGGGGGGG